>JAPEVC010000244.1:0-52223 GCA_027946555.1 Gnomoniopsis sp. IMI 355080 | reverse complement strand
CCTTCATGTCCCCCCCCCTTTGGAGAGAAATTCCAAAAGCAAATCCATAATCATCCAACAACAGGGTATGCAACTCGCAACATAGACCTTTCCACGCCCTAAGAAGGCGATGGGTGGTGCGCATAGAAAGAAACAGTCGCAACCAAGATCCACACACAAGACTTGCGATTCACCGAATAGTGAAAACAAGAGAACGAAAAGGTTCAAGCCAGACGAAGTGCAGGCAGAAGAAATTCAGTAGAACACAAAAAGGTATTACATAGAATAGGGTACTTGCCCAGAAAATAAAACCCAAAGAACCCCCCCTCCTTGAGAAAAAGGAAGTAACGCCCTATCGTGAAGAGTACACACGTTTGAATGGCGCCCCCAACCCCGGATTTACAGAGAGGTAGGCTAAATAGAGAAGAAAATGGTATATCAGAATGATCCACCATCTTTCCAGATCAGCAACTAGGCCCTGGACAAAAAGAAAAAGTATCCTTCCCCTTCGACTTCATGATTACGAATCCAACCTCTTCCTCCAATCCGCGAGACTCTCGCTCAACCCGAGTCCCTCATCCGTGTTCTCCTTGCCACTCTCGGTCTTGAGTGTACTTTCCGCCACCGGTGCCGCACCCGCGCTTGTCTCAAAATCAAAGGTATTGCTCAGGCGGTAGTTCTTGTTCGTCGCCTCCCAGTGGCTGCGCAGCGTCTCGAGCTCGTTGGCGAGGTTATCGAGCGCGGCACTGTTGCGCTGGCCTTCGATGGGGCTATATATGGAGCCCGCTTCCGAACTGTCCTGGCGTGCGTGGCCGCCATTTGTAGTGGACTCAGTCGCACCGGAAAAGTTGGGTAGGTCCGACGTGCTAATGCCTGCCAGGTTGCGGCTTTGACGGCGGTAGTTGGTCACCGAGTTTTCGACTTGGTCGAGGAGCATCGAGACCTTCGACTCGGCTTCATGGGCACGCTGCTCGAGAAGAGCGTTCTCCCGCTGCAGCTGCTCCAGATCCTTCTTGCTAGCGCTTAGACGAGCATTGGCCTCATCGCCATTCTGGCTCGCATCCGCCAATTCTTGGCGCACTTGCACCAACTGCTGCTCCAGCTGAGCAGAAGAAGATCTTATCTCCTCCTGTAGCTCCTCGACCTTGATCTGTAGTTGCTTACGTTCAACCTCCCAATCAGCTGGTGTCTCACCAGCAGATGACGCACCCTTGCTCTCCAGATCAGAGATTTCTTCCTTTAGACGCGAATTCTCTGACTTGTACCTGGACAGCTGCTCCTTCAATTGTTTGAGCATCTTTTCGGTGCCCTTCACATAATGAACGGCAGATTGGTAGTCGTTCTCGAGCTGGGTGAGCTTCTCACGATACTGCGACTCGGACTCCTGCGACTGAGACGATAGTGTCTGCTTCGTCTCCTCATGCGCGGCAAGCGCTGCAGCCAACTGCTTCTCAAGATCACGTACTCGGGACAGCTCGGGCGAGCCACCGCGGGGGCTTGTGATCGACCGATTCTTGCCGGAGGCGCTTGTTGGGCTGATTCCGCGTTCAACAAGAATATCCTTGAGCGTGTTGTGCTGAACGTTAATCGCATTGGACTCCAACTGCTGGCTGGCGAACTGATGTTTGAGATCGGCATTGGCAGCCTGCAGTGACTGTGTCTCCCTCAACGCAGCCTGGAGCTGCCTTCGGATGGTCACACCTTCTCGGCTAGCCTGCTCTTGATAGGCTTCGAGACCTGCAATACGCTCCTCGGCAGCTCGTAACCTATCGCAAGCTGTATCAGCCTCTTGTCGGTATTTCTTGACAAGTGCATTCGCGGCGTCAAGCTGGCTTTGCAGTGCCTGCATTAGCTCGGGGTCGCCCTGGCCGGCACTAGAGACGTTGCGGGTCGAGATCTTGTCGAGGCCAGCCAAAACTGCTTGGCGATGCGTTCGGGCCTCGTTGGCATGGCGCTCGGCAAGCTCCTCAGCGTCCCTGAGGCGCTGCGTAGATGTCTCCAGCTCGGTCGTGCGGGCCTCGTGCTCAGCCTTCAGATTAATCAACTTGGCCTCAATCTTCTCCCTAAGACTTCGTTCCTCTTCGAGCTTGGATTCTAGGTAGGCCTTGGTATCCGCCGAAGCTGTGATGGCCTCGCGAAGCGCCTCCATAGTCTCAGTGTGGTCTTTGGAGTTACCGATGGCTTCGTTATGCAAGTTCTCGAACCTTGTCTTCTCTCCTTGCAGCAGTTGCAGAGCTGCCTGAGACTCATGCGCGAGCACAGACTGCTCTCGCGCCTCGCGTTGAACCATATGCAATTCAGCCTTCAGCTGCTCAAGCTCGGACGAGGTTTGCTGTTTGTAAGCCTCCAGGGCAGCCATTCGTTTTTCAGCAGCCGAAACAGTATCATCTGCAATCTTTCGGGCGCGTCGTTCCGCATCCACTTCGGTCGACATTCGGTCAAGAGTATTCTGCAATTCTCGCTGCGCGTTCAAGGCCGTCGCAAGTTTACGTCCTAGCTCGTTGGATCGTTCATATTCCTCACGATCCTGATCGGCGGCGTCATTGGACGCAGTAGCTGCCAGTTTTGCTTTAGCGTGTACGGCTTCCTGGATGGCGGCATCCCTCTGTTTCTCGGCCTCAGCAATGTGCTTAGCAGCTAGTACGGCCTGTTTATCAAGAGATGCCTGAACGTTAGCTACTTCCTGTCGCATAGCCAGTAGAGCTTCGATCAATGGTCTATCATCGTCGTCAAAAGTTTCGGTGGATCGGCTGTCCAGAGTCGGGCTTAGAGAGGCGTTCGCCACATATCCAGATTTTCGCGCCAATTCGAGCTCTGAGGCATACCACGCATTCCTATTGCGTGCCGCATCCAGTTCCTTCAAAAGGGCCACGGTTTGAGAATTTCGCATGGATGACCTCCGCGCAGGGTTGCTTGTTTGTCGTGTTGGTGGAGGCGGTGAAGCTGGCCGAACGGGCAAGGACGTGGTCGGAGCGGGCGTCGGAGCTGGAACCGAAACAGGAGCAGGAGCTGCGGCTGGGGCTGCGGCCGGAGCAGGACCAGAACGAGAGCCAGGCGGCGATACGACATTGTTCATATTTGGTTCTGTGGAGCTGTCCACGGAACCTTGTCCTCGTGTTTGACGAGTACCCCTTCCAGCTTTGGCTGCTTCCGCACCATCGGAACCAGAGCCTGATCTGGAGGTTTGAGTTCCCGGTGCACGCCGGCCATTCACCGCACCCATGTCCGGTCCTTGCTGCAAAACGGGCGACTGGCTTGGCTCAGATCCCGCATAGACATTCTTCTCCAAGGATGGATTCCTGCTTGGACGCGCAGATGCGCCTGGTCTGGGTGGCTGGCCCTGTGGAGGAGGCCCACTCGGCGGAGGACCTGCTGTTATCGGGCCTCTAGGGCCTCGTTGCGCAACTCCGTTCGTGTCCGGTTGGTTGACGCCTCGTGCTCCATTGGGGCTATCCGTCGAAACGCCCTCCCTAGGCGCCGCCAATATCCTCCTCTGCTCTGGTGGACCTTGTGAGCCATCGCGAGAAGTCAATCCTCGACTACCTGCAAGTGAAGGGGGCTCCGCCATGCTTGGACGCCGCTGTCCGGGCGTTCTCTGGGACTGGATTTGTGAGTCGCTGGGATACCGAATCTTGGTAGTATCCAGCATGTAGATCATGGACAGGTCGTTGACGGGAGGAGCTGTTTGGCTCGGCTCGCCTCCCACAACCACCACCATTTTGCCGACCGTTGTCATACTGTGTCCTGACCGCGGTGACGGAGAAGGTCCCATGTTCTGGAAAGTGTACCAACGGCGCGAAGTGATACGGAAAGCAGCCAGATCGCCCAGGTCGGCGCCTTCTTCAGTTCGGCCTCCAAAAATGTACATTACGTCGTCGACCAGAGCGGCGGCATGTCCCTCCCGTGGTACAGGTATGTAACCTATGCAGTCCAATTGTGACCAAGTGTTTGTCGCTGGATCGTAGCACCAAACGTCGTTGAACCATGAGAAGCCGTTTGTACCTCCAAAGCTGCAACGGATTAGAAACGCCCGAGGGGGTTTGCGTTGGGAAAGACGTGAACTTACAGGTACATCTTGTCGTTGAAAGAGACAATCGTGTGGTTCGTTCTTGCTGGTGGGACCTTGCCGGGAACCGTAGCGCCACTGTCATTGTTTAACATGAGCATCTCCCAGCGATTGTTGGTCATTTGCAATTGGTTCAAGTCGAATGCCGAAAGATCATTCATGAAGATGCCTTCTACTTGGCCACCGAAAATGTAGATTTTGGATCCGAGAATATTCAGAGTATGGCCGTAACGACCTGATGGCCGAGATCCGGCTGGCAGAGCTCTTGACCATTGTCGCGTTGCTTTGAAGTAGTCAGCGACAATTGCCTTTCCCCGGGAAAACAGACACCGGGGTGAGATCCAAACTTACAAGTATTCAACAAGTATAGTGTTTCATCCAGACTGTCGCTCTCCTCGATCTTGGTGTCACCTCCATACACAATAAAAGCGTTTCCCACCAACAGACTGGCGTGGCCGACTCTTGGCCCAGGTCCTTCGGCAGTAGTGGCCAGGGGATAGCATGACAGACTTCCTCCGGCCTCGATCATCCACAGATCGCCCTTGACGGTGGAGCTATTGATCAGACCTCCCATAATGTACAAGTCGCCCTCTTTGGACGCCGTAGCGTTGGCAGCGGCGCCATACCGTGGAAATGGGCCGGGATGAGGTGATGTGAAGTTTAGTTTTCGCTGTGACCAGGGGTAAAGCGACGAGTTGGGACTTGTCTGGGGAGCTGACGGAGGACCGTTGCGCATCTGTTTGCAGAGCAATGTTAACAAAAATCAATCGAATTTAATTGCGTTTTGCCAACTGGCGGCGAGGACGAAGGAATGGGTGGAGATTGTCCAGGCTTACTTGCGGTGGCATGTCGGCAGACTGGGGAGCCGGATCGCCTGTTGGAGCCCGACGAAGGGGCCCGGGAGGATTGAAGCCATTGTCGGGGCTTGCATTCATGGCATCGTTTTCGATCGAGTTGAGACTGCCGGTGGGAGTTGACCTATGCGGTGTGCCCTTGTCGTCTCTGGCAACACGAGCTCTGGCATCAGGACTTTGCATGGACCCCTGAGAGCCATTGAGAGAACCCTCGCGAGCCTCGCGACTTCCAGCCAGCGCCCTCTCCTGATGCTTCTTTGACTTGAACAAAAAAGCCATGGTCGGAGGCTAAGTGGGGTCGATCACGGCGAAAGGGGCGCGCCTCGATGGATAGAATAGGGCGGCGACGGCAGCGGCCAAGAGGGGTGGCTCGGTGTCGGAAAAAAGTAAGTGATGAAATGTTTGAAATCGCAGTGTGCGTACGGCGACGTCCGAATGGTGTGCTTAAGGTCGGAGCAACAGGGGCAAGAGCAGCCGAGGCCGAGATGGCAGAGGTGCGGCCACGTAAAGTTCGTCGACGAGGCTGGAGAGGGCTGGGAATGGAGGCGCATCGGGGAGCGGTACAGTGCCAGGGCGTGTCGGGTCGCGTTTGTCTTGCGGCGTGGTATTTCTTGTCGTCCTTTCACCCACACGCTTCTGAATCGGCCCCTTTCACACGAACGGCAGAAATCGACGAGGGCAGGCTTTGAGTCGGTGTTGGTGTTGTTTGCGCAATGGTAATTCGAAGTCGAGTTTGGGTTGCAAGATGGTCGGTGGAGGGCGTGCAGGTGTGGTGCAAAGTTGCAGGTTTTGGAGTCAGCTAGAGAGCGTCGAGAGTTCGAGGCTGACAAGAAGCTGCCAGGGCACTGAGCAGCAAACAACAAAGAATCAACTCTAAATCATGAAAAATCCATTAACAAGTCATCATCATGCTCGTCCAAAAGTTCGTAGGGGCGAGTAAGGATGCAGCGGAGCTGGAGGATGGAGGAAGTGAGGATAAGTTTCCAAGATGGTTCCTGGGAAAATTAGTGTGAATGGCGAAAGGAGGAAAGGTTGAGTGTAGTGGACGGGCTGCCGTTTGGCCGTTTGGCTGGCACCCTACGGTGTTAGGCTGGCTACGGCCTACTTAGGTAGAGCAAGGTGCAGCGGTGGGCGCTGGGTACCTCTATACCTACTGCTGCGCTCGTGCTCCCGCCGTTTGGCCCCGTTTGGCCATTCAGCCCGGTTTGGCCTGTTTGGTTTCTTACCATGTACCGTACTACTCCACTCATCCGTGCCCTGCGGGTGACTTTCCGGTAGGTTCGGTACGGGTGCCCTGGCTACAAGAGTACCTAGGTAGAAGGTAAGGTAATATAAGGCACCTTCTCCTTACCACTCACTCCCACTGCTGTCCCCTTCCAGCTGTTGGTCAGACCAGCCGAATGCTGTGACGGCACTAACACTTTGAAGCGACGGCTCCTGCATCAGTGGGCCCTGCAGCCACGTACGGACATGGGGCCCTGCATCTCTAGCGTACCGTCGCGCAAGTAGAAACGGATTTGATGGGAAACTGTTCCTAACAAGTCCCTTTGTTCTCTTTTGCTCTTGATTTGCGCAGGCGCCGTTTCACGTCCCTCTTGTTTTCAACATGAATATTGTTTGCGCAATCAAGGGTCAGTCTGTCCATTGCCAGTGGGATGGAAGCAGGATTCTTCTGGGAACACTTCTGCGTTGTGAGACTGCACACCATCTGATGGGAGCACAGACGTTTTTGAGACGAGAAACTTTTGAAAACAATATACGTTGAGATGTTCGGCACCTCAATGCTTTTCCTTGCCAGCAGTCCGTTTGACAGGATCACTCAGACTGCTCACAGACTCAACTAATACGGCGGGTCTTGATGCATCTACAGGTATGTATCATCCAAGGCCTCGGTAGATGCCGCACCGTACCACACCATTCCGTACCTAGGTATTGTACCTCCACCGTACCGCTCCGTTGCATGATGCTATTTTGAGCCCCGCCTAGCCTGCTAGTCTAGCGTTTAGGTAGAAGGTGTAATTCTGTAGTCCTCTCTTTCGCCCCATTTCGAGATACATGTTATGTACTAGACCCCATTCGACCGTCTGCAAAAGGCGGTGCGTATTTCTGTGCTGCTAGAGTGTCTTGTTTTGTTTCATTTCGTCAAGCCATGACCAGCTCCTTCGGACAAGGGGAAGGGGTTAGAGGAGATACTTCACGGCAGCGAAAATGCCAGGCGAGTAGCAGCAAAATCACGAACCTGTTGGCCGTCGATAGTCAGCGGTCCTCCTTCCAATGGAGACTATTCTTGTCAGTGGATTTTCAGGAAAGGAGGCCATTTCGGAAGCCTCGCCGCCTTCACCTACCGGTATATACAGCGCAGTTTTAAGCCCTCGGGAGATTTATATTGAAAAATGGACCCCCCTTCTGACCATCCACCCAGGGGTCCAAAGTTGAAGTGTTGTTTGGCCCGCACCTCAAATCTGCCCGTACCCACCAAATGCGCCCGACTCGTCCGCTCCGAAATTTGTTTCCCCATAGACCCCAATCGATAAAAACCCAGCTGCCCGGGGGACGAGCTACTGTGGTACTTTGGCTTTTTCTCTACGCCAGCTTTTGCCATTCTGGGCAACCTTTGCCCAACTTCATTGCTTGGATCCTGATTGATGCTGGGCATATGTCATCTCGGGCGCTCTTCACGCCGAGCAACCTTTTTTTCCCTTTCACTACGTTGTATATGTCAATTGATCGACCAATCTTGAACAAGCTCCAGAGAGTCATTCACACACATGAACAACAACATCACGACAGCTCCCATAAGGATCGCCGCTTCTCTTTCCTCGTTGAATAGTCCGGTTGGTAGATCATTGCCGACGCCCGCGAGTTTCAGATTGTCATCACGGATGAATGCTTGACAAACTCTAAGCGTGCCCGTTGCATCCAATCTTGATTACCTATTTTTGGCAGGACCCTTGGAAACTCGTACGCTGAATCGGCTTATTCACAATGAGAGAATGCAGGAGGGCAGGTCAGAGCTCTACTACCTAACGCTAGGTACCTGTCCAGGCCGCCGACAGTATATATATTGAGACGCATAAACTTGCAGCGGTGCCATCTGCCTGTGTCGATCGTGGAAATTAGTGATCGCTGGCTGTCCCAACCGGGCAACCAGCCCTATCTACCTATGTCGGTACTTCATATTTACCACCTGTCTACTTAGGTAGCGTCTACCCACCCCATCTACTAGCAAATACTCTCTCTGATATAGTATCCCGTGCTCTGAAGAGCCAATGAGAAATGACTGCTCATTTTCCTGATCGGACCACCTAGCCAGGCATGCTATTCAGGTAGGTGTCATAGTGTGAATGTGGGCATGTGATGAAGTCCGGAGTCCCTACTTAGGTATCTATCCAGGGGAAACAAAAGGCTTGTCTGAAACCCTGCTACATAGTACAGTACAGTATAATACAACCCGTTAAATGAATGCTCGTAAGACAATCTGCCAACAAGATGCACGTCAAAAAGGTCGCTGGGTGCCAGGGTGCCCGCACTCTCGTTGTCGTGGCCGGCATCCCGGCATACCGCATGGCTGTTCCCGTTCTAAGCACACAGACCTTCTCGTGATTACAACGTCGGAGCTTCTTGGCCTCTGATGGTGACATCGGCAGAAGCACTGGCATGAACCGGCTGTTCACTCAGAGGCGTATGCCCAATCCGTTCCCAAGAACAATCCAGCCCAAGCAGCCCAAGCAATAACCACTTCTAGGTAACACGGAGGAGACAAGCAAATACAATAATCAAGGTTGAATTCCAAACAACTAGTATGTAAGTACCTAGGTAGGTAACAAGCTTGACATGCAGGCGGCTGTACCTGGGAAGAGTTTGGATTGCGTGGGGCTAACAAAACATCGGACGAAAGAATGGCCCATCCTTTATCGATAGCAATCTCATATAAGACCAATACGTCTAAATACTTGGAAGATGGATACTTTCGTACTCGGGTAGTATACTGTACTATTGTTCTTCTAGAAGAAATGGAACTTTGCATCCCCAATATGACACTTTCCTAGAGCTCATGGCTGACTGGCTTCAGCTGGGCATGGGGGAGGGAACGTTGGATGTGGTGACTGCCTGCCGAGATGACGGCGTAGGTACTGGTGTGTGCACGTCGGAAGTGGGACGGGCAGGCGGGAAGCAGCCACCGATGAGGACTAGCCTGTATTTTGCGTGAGGTGACCTTGAGTTCCTGCTCTTCATCGACGCTTGCTGCGAAACTTCGTTATTTCACGAATTGACTTTGGATGCTGAGAGATATGTGAATTCTAATTCGCTCAATTACACTGGATAGATAACAGATGCTCATTGACCATAGAACAGCAAAGAACGAGTGTGCCAACAGAGGTGGCGAGATAGATCGCACCGTACTGTCCCTGCTATTACACTTTTTTTAACGCTCATATTACGTGATGCGAGATTCCGCGGTAGTCGATTTTGGACGCTAAACAGAAGCCGCCGCTTTCACTCGCAGTCAGTAGAACAACTCGGCGACGTCGCGCGCAGTTCCACACCCAACTTCCCCAGATTGGTGCTGCAAAAACAACTGGCACCGACTGGGACAACTTATCCTTTCCCTCGTGCTGCTACTCGTAGCGAGATCCTGCACAGGCAAAAGTCCCTCGACCTCTCGGCAAACGCGAGAACATGGTCGAGCCGCAATAGGCGCGCATTTCGACTATGACGGCCGCCCTCACCACTACAACCCAACGAGGCCCACTGCAGCAACAACTCCCCCAACCCACTGCCGTCCACCACGGCGACAACAACTCCCACCCTCAAACGCGCCACGAGCAGACCTTCGCCTCTACCTCTGGCCGTCCCTCCCAATCGAATTCTTCTATACCCTCCACTAATCCTCCCGCCGCAGCTCACGGCATCTCCAGCGCTATGCCGACCGCAACGAGGGCCCCTTCGGGCGCGAGCCTCACCCTCACCACCGCACAACCCGAGGCGCAACCGAAGCTGTCCACTACCCACCGTCCAAAGACAGAGAACGGCCTCCACCGTCGCAACTCGGATGCATATCATAAGCGCCCCTCGAGCGCCCCCGGCGACAATCCGCACGACCTCGGTCAACGCCCTACCACCAATGGGCTCGACGCTCGAGCTACACAACCAACTGCCCGACCTGCGAAACCCCCACTACTGCGCGCCAGAAGTGAACACCCCTCGGCACGTCGCGACAGCAGCGCCGACTCTTCCAATGACGAGCAGACAGTAGTCGCTGCCGCCGAGGACTTTGGCACGAGACATGGGTTTGACGGTCACTACCAGAGCGAGGACATAATATCACAGCTTGCCAATGTGGGTGTTTCTTATACTTGGCTTCGTACAAACCCAAGCCTACCTGCTACTCAAACACTCTTAACTTGCACATGTGCCAAGGGTACCACAAAGTGCTGCTCCACCCGATCCTTTCTGCTTGTCTCTCAACCTCCTCCCGTCCCAGGGCCTCGCAGATACCTGGCAATTGATGGTCGCCTAGACCGTCGCATGGTCACATCTCTTCGCCGTGCCGGGTTTTCCTTTGTTGACTCCAGCATGAATCTTGAACGTTTCTCAAACCTCTCCCCAGCAACATGCGCTAACATAAACGCCCAGGGCTGGTACATGTACTACACAGACAAGCGGCACGAGACCTCAGGGAAGCCCAGAGCGGAACCTTTTACCATACAGGACTGGCGCATGAGGGATCGTCTCAAGACAGTCTCAGCAGCGCTTGCCGTCTGTCTGAACATTGGCGTCGAACCTCCAGATCAGCTGAAAACAAATCCCGGCGCGAAATTGGAGGCATGGCAGGATCCCACAATCCCTCCGGTGCAGAAAGCTCTCGAGAACATTGGTAAGGCGCTCCAGACGCAATACGAGACCCTCGCTATCCGAACGCGATACAAGCAGTACCTGGATCCGTCAGTTGAGGAGACCAAGAAATTCTGCATCTCGCTCCGGCGTAACGCGAAGGACGAGAGGGTTTTGCTCCACTACAACGGCCATGGTGTGCCCAAGCCGACAGCCTCGGGTGAGCTCTGGGTCTTCAACAAGAACTACACCCAGTACATCCCCGTCTCGCTATATGACTTGCAGTCATGGCTGGCTGCTCCAACCATCTTTGTATGGGACTGCTCCGAGGCCGGCAACATTGTGAACAACTTCCACCGGTTCGCCGACAAGCACGAGCGAGAGCAGCAGGAGATGGCTGCCCGAGATCCAAGTCATGAGGTGGTAAACTACAAGCCTTACATCCACCTCGCCGCATGTGCCGCCAAGGAGAACCTCCCTACAAATCCCCAGCTGCCAGCCGACCTCTTCACTTCATGCCTGACTACGCCCATCGAAATGGCACTGTGGTTCTTTGCCCTTCAAAATCCTCTCAAAACCGATATCACGCCTGAACGAGCCAAGAAGCTTCCAGGCCGCCTCCAGGAGCGGCGGACTGCATTGGGCGAGCTCAATTGGATCTTCACCGCTATCACAGATACCATTGCTTGGACGACCCTTCCTCGGCACCTCTTCAGGAAGTTCTTCCGACAAGACCTTATGGTGGCTGCGTTATTCAGGAATTTCCTGCTCGCACAGAGAATTATGTCCGTGTACGGTTGTCATCCGCAATCATATCCGGAGTTGCCAGATACCCGCCAACACCCATTGTGGGATAGCTGGGATCTCGCAGTAGACATGGCCCTGGCACAGCTTCCCATGCTTGAGAGAGAAGATGAGGGATTCAAGTACGAATATCAAAGCTCGACTTTCTTCACAGATCAGCTCTCGGCCTTTGATGTCTATCTCACCAGAGGCGACGCTATGTCTCAGAAAGCACCCGAACAGCTCCCTGTGGTTCTGCAGGTCCTTCTGAGCCAGCAACACAGAGTCAGGGCTCTGATCTTACTTGGCCGGTTCTTGGACCTCGGTCCCTGGGCAGTTCAGCTGTCACTAAGCATAGGAATCTTCCCGTACGTGCTGAAACTGCTCCAGTCAACACATGTTGAATTGAAGCCCGTCATGGTTTTCATTTGGACCCGAGTTCTGGCCGTCGACATCTCATGTCAACAGGACTTAATCAAGGACAGCGGTTACATGTACTTTGTGCATATCCTGAAGCCCACAGAGGTTCTCTGTGTGACGAACAGCGACGAGCACAAGGCGATGTGTGCCTTCATCCTGGCAATGCTCTGCAAAGACTACAAGCCTGGACAAGTCGTTTGCGCTCAGACAGACATTATGTCATACTGCCTGCTCTACCTGCAAAACAAAGACAATCCGCTCCTGCGACAATGGTCTTGCTTGTGTCTTAGTCAGCTGTGGCTGAATATGCCCGAAGCAAAGTGGAAGGGTATCAGAGAGAATGCACCAACAAAGCTGTCTGCCTTGACAAAGGATCCATGCTGCGAAGTTCGAGCAGCGATGCTTGTTGCAATGACCACATTCATTGGCATACCGGAATTGACGGCAGAGGTTCAACGTATAGAGGAGGCAGTCGCATGGACGTTACTGGACATGGCCAACGACGGCAGTGCAATGGTTCGTCGAGAACTGCTCGTCTTCCTTTCACATTTTGTTCTCCGATACGAGAGCAAGTTCGTTGTTGCAGCCTACGAACACCTTTTGGAAGAGAAGGAGTACCTCCTCTTCCCGCCCAAGGACGATATCTTCGACCGTCAGAATATGCTGCTTCATTATGCGCGACCAGCATACCGCACATCGGATGGCTCAATTCAGCCTCAAGCCGAGGGCTTGTCGAATAATACCGTTATTGCAGCCGCGTGGAAGCACATTATGATCATGAGCGTGGATCCTCACCCAGAGGTACAGAAGGATGCCACTATCGTTACGGATTACGTGCACAACGCACTGCTTCACTCCGCCGTGGGTGCCCAGGCGCAGAACCTGATGGAGGAAATACAACGTAGGACGAAGCGTAACTTCAGCAAGGGTCAAACCGCACACAAACGGTCGAATACGGGCGTCTCAGTAGCCTCCGACACAACAGTTCCCCCTTCTCCCGGTCTTCTCAAAAGGACCTTCAGCACCATCTTTGGTCAACTGGTCGGTGCCGACAGTGCCAATACCACCCCCACACATGGTCACACTCAATCACACTCAAGACCTGGCTCGTTGAGGAGTAAGACGGGACTTCCTGACGCGCCACCGGAGCAAAATGAACAGCTCATGGCGCCCGCGAACTATCACGTGGCTGAAGAGCCCGTCTCAGTTGGATACGAGCCGCGCAACATGAGGGAAACACCAACTCTACCTCTGCCGAGTGGTTTCCTGGATTGGTCGATCGAGTACTTCTGGGAACCTCAGATGAAGGCCAACGAGGCCGAAGAGCCTGGTAGTGAGGAATACAATGCCAGACTATGGAGACGGTCGAGAAATGAGGGCATCCTCCGAGAGACGCAGCCTCAGAAGGCCCACGCCGGTTCGCACAAGTGGAATCACCAAATGGCGTTGATCAACAACGGCGCACAGCCCGCTAAGATGACGTTCCACCAGTTTGAGGATCACCTTGCCGTCGCAGACGATGCTAACACTGTCTATGTCTGGGACTGGAAGCTGCAAAAGCGCAAGAGTAGGTTTTCAAACGGGAATCCAGAGGGTTCCAAGATTAGCGACATCAAGTTCATCAATGAAGATGATCAAGCCTTCCTGATGAGTGGTTCCTCTGACGGCGTTATACGCATCTACCGCAACTACGCCCCAGACGATGATGAGGCGCACCTGAAGAAGCCCGAGCTCGCCTCTGCATGGCGTGCGCTCACACACATGGTCGCGAGCAACATCAACTCGGGCATGGTGTTCGACTGGTTGCAAGTCAACGGTACAGTCCTTGTGGCCGGCGACGTCCGCACAATCCGGATGTGGAACGCTTCGTCGGAGACGTGCGTCATGGACATTCCCGCGCGGTCCGGCTCCTGCGTGACATCTCTGACCTCGGATCAGATGACGGGCAACATGTTCGTTGCTGGCTTTGGCGACGGCGCGGTGCGCGTGTTTGACCCTCGATGCAAGCCGCAGGAGGCTATGGTGCGCAAGTGGAAGGATGAGCCGGACCGCCAATGGGTGCGCAGCGTGCACATGCAGCGCGGAGGGCAGAGAGAGCTGGTGTCGGCAAGCAGGAACGGCAAAGTGAGGTTATGGGATATCCGTCTGGAGCAGCCATTGAAGGTGTTCCAGACCACCAAGGATGTCCTTCGCACAGCGAGTGTTCATGAACATTTGCCCGTGTTCTCTGTGTAAGTGTTTTTCTATGCTACCCCTATGGGAAGCTTACAACCTCCAGCTGGCCTGCTCTATCCCCTCCCCAACTCTTCCATTCTTTCTTTCTTTTTTTCTTCTTTTTTTCCCCCTCTTGGGCGATTTTGCCACCGACGAGACGCTGCTAATGAAAGCTACCTACAGTGGCACCTCTGCCCACATTGTCAAGGTGTTCAACTTCCATGGCAAAGAGCTCTCGCGTGTCGAGCCTTACTCTAGCTTCCTGGGCCAAAATCGTGGCTCACCTATCTCGGCCACCTCATTCCACCCACACCGTATGGTAATGGGTGCAGCAGCAAGGGGTGACCATCACATCAACCTCTTCACATGCACGGATGAGGTTGCCGTGGGTGCGCATTATTGAGTGGGTATAAAGCACTAATTTTGCAGCTTGACTCTGAGGTCGAAAGGCCTTGTGAGAACGAATTATGACGACTGGTGCGAAATGACAATGGAAGGAGGTATTGCTGCATTTTCCTTTTGAGTTCGATTGGCATAGCGAAAGGGAGTGTGCGGAAGTCGCATTATCATGACTGAGAAGACAGTCGACTCGGCCTGCTTTGCCAGGCCTTGTAAGCTTTTCTTCCTTTTTCTGTCTTCATTGTGTTCCATTGGTCCCTCTTGACTCTGCCTAGTCAATGTTGGGATGGGAAAAGTGTCCCATTTTATGGCAAACTTTGTATTTGCATGTTTATCGGTTGGCTTCTTGAACGAGAGGGTTTCTGTGGAGGCGTTGGTGGGTCAAGGAGGAGCGAAATCGTTTGCATTGGTAGTAGTTTGCGATTGGCGCTGCACATCATTCAACCACAGCATAGCAAGGATAAGGCGGTAGCAGGGTGGTTTACAAGAACCTGGTGTGAGATTCTTCAACTTGGAAAGGAGAGGATGGTCATTTGAAAGCTTTAAGCTTTGGCCTCAAGGGGCGTTAATTTCATAGAGAGGGGGGCAAGCTCCTTTAGAGCAGATAATGGAAGCTTGATTGACCGTGATGAGAACGTGCTCCTTGTGATTCGATACTTGTATGTGTTTGTTTTGAAGGTGTTGGAGATGGGTATGTTCCTTGGGTTATTTCCTAGGATTTTATCCTTGGCTAGACTCACGGTTTGTGTCTTTGTGTAAAAAAGGTGGTAATATTAATTGTGTAAGGCTGTTGAGTATGAAATAGTTTAGTAGCTGTAAAATGCAGGGGATTTGACGTTATTACAGCATTCTGCATCATAAGGAGAACATTCTGTAATTGTTTCGATGTGATATACCTGCCCATTTGACTTTACATCTATCAATGTTTTACCAATATTGTGGCCCTGCAAGAGGGGTGGGGGGTGGTTGAGGAGTACAGTCCAAGACAATTACTGAAGGCATGTGGCGTGTGCGGTGACGTGCAGGGAGCCGGGCATGTCAAGGACAGGGGTCGTCTCACCCCACCTTCTTCTCGGGGCTCTCAAAACCCCTCCAAAAGTGCAGCTCACTTTTTGAAGGACGTCCGACTGTCTCGCCATATTTCGAACACCCACCCACGCCGATCGAGTCACCCTTTCGTTCCTCGACTGCATTGACCTTTCATTAAGGTATATAGTCACTCCTGTCTCATTTCAGTTCCTCCTTAAATCTCCAAACTAACCACCATTAACCTCAGCGACCTCTCCCCATCCTGAGTCACACACAGCACGCCCACCACAACGACACCAACCATGGCCGACGAGCAACCCCCCGCCGCCCCTCCCGCCGAGGCCAAGCCTGCCGCTGCTGCTGAGGGCGCAGAGGGTGCAGAGGGCGAAGCTGGTCCCTCCAAGAAGGCACTCAAGAAAGCCGAAGCCAAAGCCAAGAAGGAAGCCGAGAAAGCCAAACGTGCCGCCGAGCGCGAAGCTCAGCAAGCCGCCGCTAAAGCCGCCGAAAACAGCGAGGACAAGGCCAAGGACAACTACGGCGACCGCGACATCGTGACGCTGTCCGCACCCAAGGTCGCCCTCAAGGCCTACAGCGAGGCGCACCTCGGCCAGACCGTCAAGCTGCGCGCGTGGATCCAGAACTCGCGCATGCAAGGCGCCAAGATGTGCTTTGTGGAACTGCGAGAGCTGGGCGACTGGACGGTGCAGGGCGTCATTGCCGCGAGCGCCGACGGCGAGCCCGTCAGCAAGCAGATGGTCAAGTGGGTGGGCGCCGTCTCGCTCGAGAGCTACGTCGCTGTCGAGGGAACGGTCCAGAAGCCGCTCGAGCCCGTCAAGAGCTGCAAGGTCAGCGAGTATGAGCTGCACATCACCAAGATGTACTGCGTTGCGCGTGGGCCCGAGATGCTGGGCTTGACGCTGGGCGCGTCCAACGCGGCCATTAGCAGCTACGATGTCGACGGGCAGATGCAGAGCCTCAACCTCGGCGGCGGCGACAAGGACGCCGCCGGCCACACCGTGTCGGCGACGCTCGAGACGCACCTGGAGAACATTGTCATGCACAAGCGCGCGCCGCTGCAGCAGGCGATCCAGACAGTGCGTGAGAATGTGCGCGACTTGTTTGTCGAGTATCTCAAGCAGAAAGATTTCCACTCGTTCGAGCCGCCTTGTCTTATTGGGGCGGCTTCCGAGGGCGGTGCCAACGTATTTGGGCTGCCGTACTTTGGCAAGAGTGCGTTCTTGGCGCAGAGCCCGCAATTTTATAAGCAGATGGAGATTGCAGGTGGCAGGAAGAGGGTGTACTGTGTTGGCCCCGTCTTCCGTGCAGAGAACTCGAATACGCCAAGACACATGACGGAGGTACGTGCAAAGTCCAGAGCCCTGTGGAGCTCCAATTCCATACTAAATGACTACTCTGCAGTTCACCGGTCTCGATATAGAAATGGAGATCGAAGAGTCCTACCACGAGGTCATCTACATGCTCGAAGGTGTCTTCCTATACATCTTCCGCAACCTTGAAGCCCGCTGCAAAGACGAAATCGCCCTCGTGCGCTCCATCTACCCATCCGAGCCCTTCAAGCTGCCCGAAGATGGCAAGGAGGTCCGCTTGACCTTTGCCCAAGGCCAGCAGCTGCTCCGCGAGGAAGGTCCCGAGGAGTTCCGCAACGTGACGGACGATGAGGACATGTCGACGCCACAGGAGAAGGCCCTCGGCGCCATCATCCGCAAGAAGTACGGCACCGACTTTTACGTGCTCGACAAGTTCCCCGAATCGGCGCGGCCGTTCTACGCCAAGGAGGACCCGGAGAACCGCGAGGTGACGAACGCGTACGACTTTTTCATGCGTGGACAGGAGATTATGAGCGGTGGGCAGCGTATCAACCTGCCCACGGAGCTGGAGGCGCGTATGGTGCGCAAGGGTGTTGATCCCAAGGCGCCTGGGCTCAAGGAGTATGTCAATGTGTTCAAGCAGGCAGGATGCCCGCCGCACGGTGGTGGTGGTATCGGGTTGGATCGTGTCGTGGCATTTTACCTCAACTTGCCCAACGTGCAATTGGCTGCGTACTACCCCCGAACGCCGAGCAGGCTGTTCCCTTAGATGGGTGAAGGAGATGCAAAAGCTGGTGCGGAATTACACCAACAACAAAAGGAGTTTGGCTGCTTACTTGCAGTCTGGTAGACATGCTATCCTCTCATGTTGCTAAGAAGCTATCGCTTGCTGCAAAATGAGCGAAGGCTGCTAGAAGATGTAGATAGATAATGAGAGAATGATGAAGACATGTACATATAGTGTCTACCGTTTGACGAGGCTCGATGGGCTGCTGCCGGCCATGTGTGAATGTTAGCACCGTCGACAGCCACATGGAATCATATTGTAATGGTTAAGTAGGGCATTTTCCTAAGGTTATTTTCATCAGCGGAATCATGTTTTCGAAAATATATCAGGAACACGGAATTAGTAGATCCATAATAATTTTATGCTCTTTTAGATGGGTAATAATCTAGAATCGTCCAGGCGTCTAGAAAAGCTAAGATTGGGTTGCTTAAGGTCTATAATGCCTCCTCCCGGCTGCATATAAGCATGACTATATTTCGACCCTTTATATATATGGAATATAGAGCAGTATATATATCGATTACTATATTAACTTAAGTAAGAAGAATATATATTATTCTCGCAAGTATTTATACAGAGTACTCGGAATTATAGACTATTCCTTTATTAAGTATTTTAACGATATTGAATATATAGGTAGGTAGGTAAGTCCTGAAAGGATTCATGTTTTTCAGCAGATGGAATTGGGCACGGAATACCTTAGGTGCAATTGCCATAAGATTACGGAGATTGCGACGAACTGATGCTGCATTGCCGATGAATCACCGCTGTTTAGAGACATATAGAGCAAAGCCGAAGTCTCCAGCTTTCAAGATTGAAGCGTGATAGACCAAAGTCAACGCCCTGCTGTCCTGCTGAGTACAGATAAAGCCCCAAGCCACTTTCTTGGTCATTGCAGCCGTCACAAAAGCTTTATCGGCTTCCCGATCGCGTAATATGTATCCAAATGAGTTGATAGCCTTGTTAAATATGATTACCAGCCAGTACCAGGGCTATTGACTGACATCCATGCCTCCATACTTGTACTCGCTGGGTCTATGTTATTCATGGTGAAGTCGTAGTTTTGGCCTTGTTGGTCGGTTGGCGCAAAATTGTGGAAAGAGGAGTGCATTAGGAATTGGTCCGCTGCACCCAACCATATCAGCTTAGCTTGTTACTTCACACGAGCCAGGGAAACTTACGATCATAAAGCCCCATATTGCTCTGCAATGGGTCCCGGCTGCCCATCTCAACGCCGGCCTCAGTCTCGCCCATATAGCTCGAAGAAGACTTGACGGGATTCGACATATTTCCTTCGCCCCCATACTCATCTTCCTGCATAGCACTGCGATCTCTCCAGTTGTTCGCTCTCGCAAGAGCAAAGCTGACAGTCTCGGCCGCCTTCTTCGCCTCGCTCGACCAGACACTTCTCCGCATCCACACAGCCTTTGTCTTCCACAAAGCAGCCGTGATCTCCTGCTCCCTTCCCATCGTACATTGACGACAGAGTAACGAGCATAGAATCATGGTTGCGGTAAGGAACTGATGATTCAAAATGCTAGTCACCCGCCATTTCATTGTGTACAGTTGCCCTCCGGCACACGTCTCCTCATCCATCACGTGCTGGATCTCCAGCGTGCGCAACGACGCATCCAAGCATGACTTGCGGCTATATTCAAACTCCGCTTCGGTCGGATCCGTGTACAAGAAACGTCGGTGTAACATGATCTGGCCTCTGTAGAATATGTGGCTGAGGAATAGCCGGGCCATGATGATCTGTGGTGAGTCCGTCAAACTGGCAGCCATGGGCTTGCTCTTCAAAGGCGGTGGGATGTTGGCGGCCGCGGCAAGAAGGATGGCGTCCACTCGCATGATCTCCGCGTAGCTGCATGGCTGTACGCTTGCCGTCAGGTCCGAAACAGTGCCGAGAGCCATCAACAGGCGGTGGCGCGCAATGATGCCCAAGGCAGTGGTATTTTCCGTCTCGGGGCGGGCGGGCGGCAGCTCCGCGGTGTCGGCATCCAAGTCGGCGTCGTTGAGGTTGCGCGGCTCCGTCGTATCGCACTGCGACTGGCAAAGCATACGCGGCATGCCCATCTGGCCTGAAATGAGTATGTCGCCCAGCATCACGGTCGCCCATAGGCGACGACGCATCTCGCCCTGCAACGGGGAGATCTCGGGAAAATGGGATGGATCGCGGTGATAACCCATGCGCATAGCCAAGTTGACCTCGATAGCTAGTAGGAACTACTTCGATGGCTTGATGGTTAGTAAAAATGTAAATCTCATTGTCACATGCCCATCTGTGAAGTCATCTCCAGCCGCGCTTCCAATTTCAGGAGTTTCGGCCAAAGGGAAAGGGAGTGTGTATGGAGGCAACTCACGATATCCTTGTCGGCATCTGCACGAATACCGAACTCGACGTAGACGTACTGTATGAATGCCTCAAGAACATAAGGCCCACACTTGGTATACTTGCCCATAATAAGACACTGGACTAACTTTTCGCGGTATAAATCGATCTGAAGCTGTTGCTGTACGGCGTCGGTATCGGGCGTGGACGGTGTGGTGCTTGTCGTCTCCGAGACCATGACTGCAAGGCAAATCATTCCGAAGAGGAGGCCAATCCAGTTTATCGGGGTTGCCGAAGGGTTGCGCCAGAACTCTTCATACTGTAGACAGGTTAGCATAAAAATGGCAATGGGCTCAAAGAAGCGTCTGTGCCTACTTACCTCGCGAAGAAAAGTAGGCCCATGAACGGCGGCTGTTGCACGTCAAATAATCTATTCATTAATGATCGGTGAAGATGTTAAGACAATAAGTGAACTCACAGGAAGCTACCAAATCCAGATTGTTGAAATATTTCGCAATATACCGATCCACGGCAGCCTTAGGTGGTAGAGCAGCCAGAATCTCGCTTCGGGAAGCCGGCCGATGAGATGCATACAGAAGCAAGCAGTGAGGCAATCTTGGCCCAGCAGCAAGATGCTCGCTATTGTCAAAATCACCGCCAATGCCCCCGTTACTATTCGCGCTGTGAAGCAACTGGATGCGTTCCTCTTGATCAAAGTGATCTTTGAGGTCTGCAATGGTATCCAGGATAGCAGCCCAATGATCTCCGCTTACATAGCGATGCTCGGAGGGCGTAATATACATGCTGCCACAGTCGGAAACGTCGTCCATATGCTTGCTGACCAAGGGCGCGCTGTGCTCGGGCGTCAGTCCAGGCTTGGGGTGCGTGCTTGAGCTCTGTGGCGCTGTTGGCGAGTTTGTTGGCGAGCCATTCGCAGAAGTCCGCTGCTGCGATCTGAGGGACGAAACAAGTCGTTCGAGATGAACAAGACGATCCTGAAGGCGTGGGCGGGCCAGAGGTAGTGTGCGGGAGTCACCAGCGGCTGGTGTGGACTCTGCATAGGTACAAATTTGGCCGCGAGACGAGCAGGTTGAGCAAGGCTGGAGGCGATCACATCGTGATCTGTAGTAATGTGTCAACGACCATATGTTACAATGAGTATTTGACGGCCTTACTTGCGCCCGCGGCAAAAGTTGCATGATAATTGGGCCTTGTCTCGGCGGCGGCTGGCGGATACAGAGGGGTGAGGCCGGGTGCGAGAAGCTGGGTCGCCATCGCGAGATTCAGACAATGGAGATTGGCTTGGAGCAGAGACCGAATGACTGTTCGACATGATCAGACAAATTAAGAAATACAAACATTGCCGAGTGCGATACCCGCGATTACGAGTGAGTCTGGAGAGCAGCAGCAGGCAGTGTAGAGTTGAGTCTGGGATGGCCTAGGAATGAACTAGCTGATATGCCTAAGGTAAGTAAGTACCTATACGTGCAAGGTAGCCTGAACTGAGGCACTCCTTTCCTCGGTCTCCGGATTCTTTCAGGCGCACAGTAAGACGGCGTCTTCTTTGTGATTACTCCTTTACAAACCAACTTAGATGCCCAGATCCTTCGAGGCACAGTAAGTCGACCCTCAAGTCACACCCCAGCATGCCGACCCACCGGGATGCTGGGTTCCACATAGTGACATAGGCCTGAAGCCCTGATGTACTAGTACCTAGGTAGCACAAGAACACTTCAACCACGTTCCACACGTATCCATGTTCTTAACATGACAACGATGACCAGACTGCAATGGAAATACGAAGCAGGTTTACACAAATTACGAACGCCAGACATCGAGATTCTCAATTGTAGAATGGTAGTCAGAACTTAGTGGCGTTGAGAAGTCGTGTCCGCACGCTACACATCACCTACTCTATGTTCTGTACTACGTACCTAGATACTGTACATTACTTGTTCTAGTGGCCGTTACTATAGCACACGCAGCCCCCCCCCCCGGCGAGCTTGGCCTCGGCTCTTCCCGCAAGGCCTCCCGTGTCAGGCCATACCTGGTCCCACCCAACATCCCTACAACTTCAACGCCTTCGCGCGCAACCTCTCGCCGTACTTGTAAAACATAATTGGCGCGGTCACGAAAATAAGCGCCAGGAAGCCCAGCAGCGTGTTGCCCCAGCCGTAGCCTAGAGCGGCATACATGGCCGGTCCGGCCAGCGGGAGAAAGGTGCTGGAAATGTACCGCAGGAGATTGTTGGCGCTGAGGGCCGAGGCCGAGGCTTCAGAGCCAAAGAGGACGATGAGGTACAGTTGGGCTGGCATCTATTTGCGCAAATCACTTTGCGTCAGCACTCCTGATCCAACGATCGAGCCACACAGGACAATCCTTGGTGGTAACTCACAATCACAAAGAAAGCCCCAAAGCCCACAATCGCGGTCCCGATGATGGGCACAATCCAGTGCACACGGTACTGCGCCGTCCACCCGTACAGAAACAGCCCCAGGCCTACACACGGGCTGAACCAAATCATAAGGATCAGACTGGACTCAGGCCGCTTCATTGTTGTGCCGTCAGCCGCCATCCGGGACTTTGTCACCCGCTCATTAAGCACCCCAAACACAACCATAGCTGCAAGCAGCGCGACTCCCAGCCCGAGATACGTCAGGCCCGAGAGCGCCGTAGTGAAGCCATACTGCGTCTCAAAGACACCCGTAAAGGTGGTAAAGAGCAGGTACATGAGCCCAAACACGAGCGCCACGTACAGCGAGATCACGAGCAGGATCGGCGAGCGGAAGAGCAGCATGGTCGGCCGCACGAGCGCCTGCATCAAGACGACGCGAGGAATCACGGGCTTGGCAAGTTTCGACCGGATATCAGTGTTACCGGTGGAAGCCCGCAACCGCGCTGCTCTACGCTCCAAGATAAGCTTAGGGTGCGTTTCGCGCATAAGAATGGCAGCCACGAGGCCAACCACGCCACTGAGGATGGCGAGAAAGTAGAAGGTCCAGCGCCAACCTAGGCTGTTGGCTAGGAAGCCGCCGATGACGGGGCCGAGAACCTACCGGAAAAAAAAAAGTGCCTGTCAGTATGGATGGGTAGATGGTTTTAAGGTAAAGGGGGGCAAGAAAAGACTCACAGGTCCGGTCAAAGGGCCCAGACTGGATAACGACATGGCGAGCCCCCTCCTGGCTGGCGTCGCCAGATCGGCAATGGTGCCACCGCCTAGAGACATAGGGGTCCCGCCCGCGCATCCAGCAAGGAACCGGAAGACTATGAACTGTGCCAAGGTGCGGCTAAAGCCATAGCCGATGATGAAAGCGAAGAAAACGACATTGGCCGCGTGGTAGACAGGCAGACGGCTATATACCTCGCTGAGCGGCGACATAAATATGGGACCGATGGCGATTCCCAGAACGTACAGCGTGATCGCCAGGGTGCTGACGACTTTCGAGGTGATATTGAAGTCGGAGACCACACCTGCAATGCCTGGAGCACACATGGTAGGGGCCATGTTTCTGTGGACGATAAGCAACATGTCAGCAAAGTCATTGTGGTACAATTTTAAGATACCAGAAGGTAGGTCCCCCGGGAAACATGGAAAACTTGTTAAAAACGTACGTAACCAGGGCAAAGACGGAGACGAGCACGATATGCACCCATCGCTTGTTACTGGACTAGTTATGCGGGTTTTCGGTGTCATCTGGGCCGTCCCAGTCGACGATGGTGATGTCTTGAGGCTTCTCGCCTTCTACGACCGTGCCCGCCTCGAGAGTTGCTAGGCTGTTAAGCACGGGCTCCGAGTCTGAAGCACTGCCGCCATTATCTTTCGACATTATCGCTATGGACGGTGTTGGTGAGGGCTGCTACTATAGATAGTATGCTTACAGAAGCCAATGCCGAGGACGGAGCTGGAAGTCTAAGAGTGATAGCGACACAAAGGGCTCTTATTGTCGATTTGGGAGCTTGCTGGTGAAGGCAAACTCGTATAGATTTCTTGCTTGTTGAAGAATCTGTCTCACATGTAGCCGCCCGTAGAGTAGTGGGGAGTGGAGTGAGAGGCGGTTGGTATGATTATAGCGTTCAAAATCTCAGCACACACTTTGAATCGCAATTTACACCATGAATGCCAAATATTACACTTTAAGTCTTCTACATATCTTAGCAGTACTAATGGGCAATGCAAGTCATCTCCGAGGCCGTGCATAAGAGACGGAGACGGAACAGGGCAGCGGACGCTCTGCGGTCAAAACCGGAGGAGACGCCGGACGGTCGGAGTGGGCCGGACGGTCGTCGTCGGACGTCGGACGGTCGGACGGTCGGAGCCGGACTGTCATTGTGCAATATCCTGTGGATACTGTTGCTACATAGTAGGTAAGCACAACACAACCTACGGACGGTGGGTAAAAATAAATGGCAAGCAAAGTATTAATCCCTACATGGCCTCGTCGCCAGCTTACCTTTTATCAGCCTCCTGCCTAAATTTCCAGGCACTGCGGCGTAGTTGTCCTCGATCGGCTTGCTATCCTTGATCAAAGAAAGGATTATGGAATGCCATGTTACTGGGATTGGACCGGCTGAGCGTGGCGCCCACGTTCTGCGACACGCCCGTCTCGCTGGACTAACCTGCTGCACTGAAGGGGCAAGGTATGCATCTTAGCACCTGGCCGATGTTACTACCTTCCTTTTTACTTCTTGATCCTCACGTCGCCCCTGAAATTCTTGTCTCTCCTTGATAAGGGAATGCATGGCTGACTTTTGCTAAATGTAAGACTTTATCATATACTCGGCGAGTAAGAGGGAAGTAGAGTCTCCGAAGCAAGCTTGTCCGATCTATGGGAGCCATATATTCTAAGGTTGGGTTGCTTGAGGTAGGGTCCGTAATGCCTCCTCCCCCGCTATATATAAGCATAAGTATATTTCGACCCTTTATGCACATAAACATAGAGTAGTGTATATATTACGTAAGTCTGCACACATATATATCGATCACTGCATTGGATCAAGTGAGAAAGAAAGCGCATTGTTCCCATACGCAATTGTCTTCTCGAGTATTCAGAACCACAGACTATTCCTTTGTCAATTACTTTGTAGGTAGGTAGGTTCCTGAAAGGAATCGTATTGAACGACAGTATGGCTATTTACACAAGTAATTGTTCTCGTCAACAATGGCTTTACTTTGATGTCCTTGACTTCGACTTCAAAGAACCTTTGGAACAAGGCATTAAACCGAGGATGGGGGAGAGAGCGTAGTTCTTCGTTTTCCGTACATAAATATACTGGTCGAAGCCCATGAGGAACAATTCAACATGCCATCTGTAAAGCACATATGTTTACTTGCTCACCTATTTCAACTGCTAGCTAACTCTAACCATGTCCCAACAACAGATTCTTGCTGACTTCGGTCTCCAACGGGATATAACGCAAAGCAATTCGCGCTCCGTATTCGCTTTCCTAGAAGGTAAAGCTGATCCCACAAACATGGCGAGAAATGGACAAGCATTCTACGTAGAAGCGGCTCCCAAGGAAGAGGGGCGTAAGCAAATCAACACTACTGACCACTTACTAAGCCAAGTCTCCTTCACCTACACAAAGAGTGTTACCGAGAAGACGCTCGTCATTTTTGCAGCCTTCCTCACCAACAGCTTCGGGACGGTTCGGTATACAGACATGAGGGCCTGGCAGATGATTGTAGACGGCTGGCTCACAGCAGGTGGCAACCAGCCCGCAGGGACCCCGGAGGGACTGCGATATCTTGCCTTTCATGATGTCCTCGAGAACAGTTCTAAATTATCGATGGTCAAGGAGTTTCAGAAGCAGTGGGCTGCTGGTCTCCCTCGAAGCGACCCGCCCGAGTCTGCTGAGTATATGTCTAACAGTGAGAATTGGCGGACCAATCCCTGGATTCGCTGCTCTGAGCATGTAGCTGCCGCACTGAGCTCGTCGACACAGAAAATAACGGTCTCTAGAGCCTGGGCGATATATGAGGGTGATGATTTGAATCAGCACCACCTTATTGTGGAACTTACCTCGACTCCTATGTAGGCAGTAGAAACACAAGATATCGTAGGAAGCCAATTGAAAAGCTAGAGTGTAGGTTTCATTTTAATTTCGCTGTGCATTGCTATATGGAAAATGTCAGCGAATCGTATAAGCTTTCCTTTTTCTATGCTGTCGACCCATGTGCCAATCTGTTTGAGAAAAATTCCAGAATTGCAATTCAAAATTGCCTGGAAAAAGTCCACTTTCACAAGGCTCTCCTCCACAGGGCGATCGGGCCAGAGTTGTTTCAATCTCGCATCATACACTTTTTGCAGTTGCGTCGATTCGTACTCCATCAGATGGATCCAGTACAGCTCGTTCTTGCCCTCATTGTCCAAGTCGTTCGTGCATTCATCATTTCCTGAGTGCAAGGATCCTTGAGGTGACGCATCCGCATATCCTTCCCGCTTCGGTTCCTCCTCCCTGCCGCCAACCCTGATAAAGTCGGGCATCCTGACAGCCATCCATATCGGTAGTGCCGAGACGCACTCCCAATCTACAATAGCCGTAATGTTGCCTTCGTCATCCACAAGAATATTGTTCAGATTCAGGTCATCGTTGCAGATGACTGTCACTTCGGTGCTATGTTGCGTCGGAGGGAAAACCTTAGGTAGGAGGCCGAGTAACTTTTGCGCGGCGAGCAGGACCTCCTCGGCATTTTCTACATCATCTTCGTCCTCCGTTTTCTCAAGAACCGCTCTTTGCTCTAGAATAATGAGGTTCAACTCTGAGCTTAGCCAGTCGTGACTGGAGCGGAAAGGCCCTCGCGGAACGTCGTAGTGGAGGTGATCACTCATGAAGAAGTTGTAGGACACCATCTGGCCAGGGGTCAATGTTGTAGACACGCCGGCTTCTTTCTCAGAGTCCGCTGAAAGCGTCCCTATGCCTCTGAATCTAGTGTCAGGATCATCACAGCGGGCGAGTTGCGCTTGGAATTCCGCGACTCGATTCGTCAGGGCGACCTTCTGCGTCATGGACATAGTACGCCACCGTCGATAAAGCGGTGTTCCAGGCATACGGTCCATCAAGATCCACTCAAAGCCAATCTCATTGTCGTTGCTGTCCTGGAAAGCAATGATTTTGGGAACCGGAATGTCAGTCGTATCGCGGACCCACCGCAACGTGGCGATCTCGCCACGGGTCTTGTAATGAGGATGAACGGGCAGTGAGACGCGCATCAATAAAGATGCGGCCGTGGTTGAAACCAAGTAAAGCTTGTTGAAGGCGCCAGATGCGAAGAAGGAGACGCCGCAGGAATCTTCGGGACGCAAACCAAGATGCTGGCGACATGTGCTTTGAATCGCATCGACTGACGGCTCTCGTGCCCATCTCGGCTGGGGACCAACCCAGCAGGCCTCCCATTCTAACCCGTCCTGACTATCTCGGCCCATAATAACCCTCGAGCAGCCGCAGTTGTGACGCGTTCAGAAACGTGAAGCAGAAGAGAAGCGAGTCGTTGTCGCAGCAGCGCGCAACGTAGTCCGTAGAGTGCCAAAAGTTCTGTATTGTGGTCAAAGTAGTACCTGCTAGTGCTAGGAAAGAGGCTTTCCGACAAGCATGGGGGGTGAAGCGATGTTTTCTACTCGCTTTAGCGTTTATCGCGTGGGATATGAAAACAAAAACTGCTACCTGTTGGTGGCTTAAAAATAGGTTCCCTGAGAATAGAGAGGTTGGAGGGTTGTAGGCGCTTACACAGTAACGGCGGGGAGGTACGTACTAGTGACCCGGCAGCCTGGGTCGCTAAGCTGTGGGTGCCTATCATTGCCCAGGGTACCCCAGTGAACACTGGACAGGCGCTGTGCCCGTTTCAGCCCACCTACTGACAGGAACGTCGAATAAACGGCAGCTTACTCTTGTAGCGTCACCGACGCCAAAGTCCGCAAAGAAGTCCGAAACTATCCGCGCCGTCATCAGGGCTGATTGTCCTGGCTCCGACCCGCGCAGGGAGACATGGTCATTCAGCTTCGGTCCCGTTGATGATACCCTTCACTCAAGCTTCGGCGCCGGTATTTTTGTGCATTGAGTAGTTCGAAAACATATATTGAATCGAGTGAGCCATTCGTGTAATGACGAAGGCTATTCGTCTCCCGTCATCACTGAGCCTTTCATTTTTCAACCCATATAGCACTTCAGAACAATGCCTAATCTCAACGTCCTTGTTGTGGGCGCGTCGATCGCAGGCCCTACAGCGGCATACTGGCTCGCCAAAGCCGGAGCTAATGTCACCGTCATCGAGCGCTTCCCAAAACTGCGCACCAGTGGTCAGAATATAGATATCCGCAGCTGTGGTGTTACAATCATGCGGAGGATGGCTGGCATGGAGGAAGCCGTGCGTGCAGCGGTACTGTAAGTAGGCCTTCATTTTCGGCATTCGAGCATCTCTACACTAGCCTCTTTTATAGAATGCCACAGTTTGTCTTCCTTCATGCTTTCCAACAGTTGCCGTTCTAATGTCTAGCAGTGAATTAGAGGGTATCAGCTTTGTCAACGACAAGGGAGAGCCTATTGCTATCATGAAATCAACCGGGGATGCAGATGCTCAATTTCTCGTCTCGGAATATGAAATATACCGCGGCGAGCTCTCACGTATCATCGTCAATCTGACCAAAGACAATGACAAAATCAAGTATGTCTTTGGGGAGCAGGTCGTGGCGATGCATCACAAAGAGGACTCCGGGCCCATCACAGTGGAGTTCGCCAACGGGATGCCGACGGCGGAATACGACCTCGTCGTAGCCTGTGACGGGGCAACTTCGAGAACGAGGGCCATCGGTTTTGGCTACGGAGTCCGAGACCATATCGTGCCAGTGAACACCTGGGCTGCCTACTTTAACATCGAAGAGGATCTTATGCAAGGGTCAAAACTCGGAAAGGGATACACCAACCCCGGAGGACGTGCTATCTTCATGGCGCCTAGACCTTCTGGTGGAACCCAGGTTTTATACCTGAGTGTTCACGCAGGCAACAAAGACCAAGATCACACCAAAGCATTTCGCGAGGCTTCTCAGAAGGGGGACGATGCGCTCAAAGCGTACGTGGCCGAGCGATTTCAGGGTCCTGGATGGAAATCCAAAGAAGTAATGGACGGTATGATGAAGTCCGATGACTTTTACGCTTCGGAGTGGTTGCAAGTCAAGATTCCCAAACTTTACAAAGGACGCTTCGTCGCGGTCGGAGATGCAGGGTACGCAGCAGGCCCGACTGGTGGTGGCACCAGCCTCGCTTTGGCTGGTGCTTACATCCTGGCTGGCGAGCTGAGCGCACACAAGGGCGATCTTGCAGCAGGTCTTGAGGCTTACGAGAGGCGGATGAGGCCGATCATTGACGAGATGCAAAAGATCCCACCAGGCGTTTTATCGTTCATGGCACCACAAACGAAGTGGGGGATATGGCTTCGCAATCAATTCTTCAAACTTGTCTGTTGGACTATGAAGTTTAAGGGGCTGTTCGCGTGGGCTAGTCAATACTTTGCCAGCGCTTTTGGAGGGGACAAGTTCAACATACCGGACTATGACTGGGAGAACTGAAGCGTGCCTCCGGGGCCTGGTACAGAAGCACATGACGCAGTAAATCATAGGCTCCTCAGCCTTTTGTTTTGTTATTGCCCTTATACTGTGGATACCGTGTCTTGGGGATTGCATTATGTATAGCATATGCTGCTCTCTTATATCTTGGCAGGCGCCAATCTAATTGCGACTTCAAATCTCCTTGAGACTTATCTGGTATTCCTAAAATAGTTTCGATGCCAAGGAATAGTTCCGTGGTCCATCATAACTCATTCAGCATTAATCACGAACGGCTCTCTAGTATGCGCAACTCGTCAAGGAATTGCACATAATCCAACATGTCTACAGAATAGTATATCGATATCTCAAGATCGAACTTCTGGCTCAAGTTCTAGTCGGACAAAAGTAAAGAGATATTTTGGAGCTGTTGCTGTGAGACGTATTGATGAGCATTGAGGATAGATCAATGTTCAATTTATTTGTTTTCGGTTCCTCATACTGTCCTGTCCGACAGAAAAGAAAGGATGGTCCAAAGCTTCACGTGCTGTAAGCCTCTTCGCAGGATCAAAATTCGTCAATCGGCCAACCAAGTCCTTTAATTCTTCGTCGACGTCCTGCCACATGGAAAATGGCCTGCGTGGATTATCAGCATTGAAGCCATCGTGGAGAACGCCAAAGATCTCTACCCATGGACTATCGCCAAGATGCTTCAACAGTCCGTTCAGCCCTTCTTTATCAGCGAAATAGGACATCTGTCGTTCGAGAACATGTGCCAGAACGTCCTCGCCATCACCTAACTCATCCTCACCAACAGCAAAGATAACCCTCTTATGAACAGCGTAAATACACTGTGAAGTAATCAGCGCATGGGCTTACTGTGAAGGATTAAGGAAAAATGCAACACTTGCAGAGTTGCTCACCACTATACCGAAAGAGAACATATCCGAGGGCTTGTTTATAAGGCCTGATGCGTGGGCTTCTGGGCTCCGCCACATCCAATTACCCGCTTGCTTCCCAACTATATCGCACCTCGGTGGGACATGAGCCGAATCCTCCAAGTCAGCTAGCTGTACTTGATCGATTTCCATGGACTCAGCTTTCCGCCGCTGTATGAGGATGTTGTTCGGTTTGATATCTATAGAGCCTTAACGTCGATCACTTTACTATGGCGAAGGCTTCACATTGGTTACCAGTGTGGACAATATCTTTCTCATGTAACTTCGCGAGCCCCAACAGTGCATCCTTTAAAATACGTTTCACCACTGATAAAGGGAGATTTTCCTGAGCTAGACTCAGGAGATGATCGCTGAAATACTCATAGACAAAGATTGGTTGATCCGGTATGGTATCGCAAGAGACACGTAGGTTGGGACAGTCATGAAGGCTCTGGTAAATTTCCTGGTAGTCGATGAAGCTAGTCTTGGACACGGTTTTCAGAACGAACTTTTGGTCTTCGGCGCTGTGAGCACCAGTGTTAGTGAGCAAGAATGCATCTTAGATGTGGCACTGGAGACTCATACGTTGCAAAGTATACATGACTTGGTGGGAATTCTTTCTTCTGGAGAACCTTTTCGATAGTATACATGCGGCCTGATTGACCCTTGAGACAGTTTTGTTGCGCCAATTTGGTTGATAGCTGTGTAGGGAGGGCAGAAGAATAGCACCGCAAAACTGAGAAACGTTGGGAGAGGCTCGACCGTGAAGAATCGGCAGCAAAAAGACCAGCGGCTAGAAACTTCATCCAGCCTTCATTGTGGCGCGGAGACATGGTCAGAGCCTACGGCACGCGAAGTGCACCCAAGAGTGGATGAACACATCGAATGGAAAAGAATCTACTTTCGTGTGGGTGATACCGTAAGCGCGAACGCGCCCAATCTGTTCTGTTTTCACGTGCCGCCGCGCCAAGACCATCATTCCCTTACGGAAAAATTGGTTATCAGATGTTCTCAACCTTCAAGATGCTTTCGAATTCGAAACCTTTAGAGCTATTACAATTCTCCCGTTCTTTCCTCCTTCTCTGATGATCACTGAAAGACGTGTAAATGCGTATTAACTTCTATGAGTCGACCTGGCCTAGGATTCAGGCGGCCGGCAGAATCCCTAAACCTGGTGTTTGGGGGCGGGCTCATAATTGCTTGCAAGGACACAGGCACAAGAATTCCTGCACTTCTTGCGTTTTCGAAAGACTTACATTAGGTGATCCGGAGATCCTAAGTGTCCGATTCCCGACTTGAAATGTTTATGTTGAAGAAACGCGGTAGCTAGTTACTTGGGTTGATTAAGTGTGCGCACCCACGGCTACTCATCCTAGGCGACCGCATTTCCAGGTATAGTCTCTCTCTGATCAAAATAGGCAATGCATTTCTTATTGTTCCGACTCTGAGAGCAGAGCGAGGCTGAGGAGTTTCCCAAAGTGGAAAGCCAGCGCTGTGTCGAAGCTCATCCAAGCGTGTCGTTACTTGATTTTTTTGACGGGTGTCATGACCACACTAGTACCCATCAAATAGATTACCCACAAACAACAGTTCCTATTTCGAGTACCTAGGTACCTAGGTAGTTGTTCGTCCCAAATTCCGGCATGGATGTCAGCAACAGATTCCTCGGCACGAATACGAGTCACGGCGAAGCTGGGCAAACATAGTCCAGTCTACTTGTAGACAGGTTTGTTTCAGTAATTCAGCATTTATTACCCACAGTACCAAGGTTCCATCCTTCCATACTGGTTGGATCCTCTGCTCGCGATTGGCACAGCGTAGCGAGGCTGCCGCGGGCGCTCATCTGGGTCCATGCAGGTGCAATGCAATTTTGCTGATACTTGCCAAGGCTGAAACGCCACTTTGTTCCTCGCTCTTAACTACTTTATATGATAAGATCTTGCAAATACTCGTATATGTCTAGGTTTGTGATCGACAGTTAGTCCTCTTCTCAAATGAAAACAGACGTCTAGATGTCATGGCGCTAAGTCGTGCCTATTAATACCTATATAGCTGAATAGGTCTAGCAGCTATGTAGTAAATCAAATCTATATCAACCCCGACGATGCCCTCACGATGCGGTCAGTCAAAGAGGATCTTTACAGGAATCAGCCTGCAGGACATCAGACTTGAATCTTCTACTCCAGAATAATTCACGATGGATCGCAAGCGTACCAACACCTTCTTTTCTCTTGGAATTTTTATGAGGATCTATCTACTAGTCCTCCTCTTTGCACAATGCGCTGTTACCGAGCCCATCAACTCGCGCAAAATTTGGGGCCTCAATAGGCTACAACTCCGTCAGGAAGACCCGCCAGACCCAGCGGTGCCAACGATCGATAGTGTCGAGTCCACCAAGAAGTATATCAAGGCCCCGCCAAACAACAAAGGCGCGTTCTGGTCCGGCATCCCGTTTCCCCTGTCTCAGTCAGCCGCCGAAGCAGCCGGACTGCAGACACTGGAACAGTCGGTCCCTCCAGAGATCACAGATCACCCAGAAGCCCAGCGCGGTACACCCACTAACCCCCAATTTTGGGATTGGTTCTCTGAGGGTTTCTCCCAGACCATTGTGGAGTCGGGAAGCACTGAAGTCACGGTTCTCCTACGGGCACCGAATAGGTTGCTTACGGGGCCAAGTGATCCACTCACGGATGGGAGGATGGTGTCACGTTCCAGTAAGTACTCGAGATTGTTCTCTCACATCCAATAGAAATCAAAGAGAATAAGGAGTTGATTTTCTTGTGTGTGTGTTTTCCAGACTGGTCCGAGATCGAGTTTCCGATCATGAGGGAGAACAATGTCCGAGTGATGGCCATGCATCCCGGCGAGAATGGCCGCCCCGGAACAGACCGTTACGAGATCTGGCCCAACGATGAAGGGTACCTCTGGCAGGAACGCTGGCAAGGCGGCCAGGAACAGACCGAAGAAATCCAATGTGGCCCCGGGCAGGGTGCGTTGATTGTCCAATGCGAGACTCTCGCAGACACGGACACATTCGAGATCGGATGCCCTGGAGAGACTGCAAGTCTAGAACCGTGAGTCTTCTCTCGCGATTTTTTTTTTGGGTAGACTGTGGAGTTTTCTGAGTTGTATTTTACTGACTTTTTGTGATTTTTGCCCCCTTTTTAGTCCGAATGCCGGTGGACAGTGCAACTACACCATCGAGGGCTCAGCCAATCCCTCGGCGTCGAATACGTTTAGCGTCACGTCTATCTTGACCACAGCAGCTGTGAAGTTGCTTCTGAGTTGCGCTGACACAAGCTGCTCTGGAGCAACCCCGAAACCAAGGGGTTTGCTGTCCGACTTGACATTGGCTCACAGAGAGGCTGTACGGGAGGCTCGTTCGGCGAAGGTCAGCAATTAGGGGAGTGCTACCTGACGCATCTTGCCTTGTTAATTTCGAGCAAAGACTCGAGATGAGGATGTTTGTCATGGTTATGTTTACCTCCAGTGCTGATCACGCATCGTCAGCAAAATTGTTGTCTGCTAGGAACGATGATATCCGTTACCTTCCCTTCAGCTTTGGTATCTATGCATCGGACATGGATCCTCATTGTAGCATATTTGAAAGAGAGGTGTCTCCTTGATTGATGACTTTGTACATAGTATATAGATTATACTATATGATATACGACAATCACAGTACCTGAGATACGCAATATCATGACTGCGAAGAATAACAAGTCATTTATGCCCTTTTCCTTCACTCCTCGTCGTGCTCAAGGCTCTCTATCGGTCGAGGCTGACCTGACCTTTTATGCCGGGAGTAGATAGCAATAAGGCAAGACGGCGTGCCGTATCTTACTTTAGGATCCCCTGACAGAATAGGCATCTGCCACACCGAATTATGTCACCAACGGCAACCGGAATGTCTGATTGAAAGGTAAAGATGTGCTGTGTACGACACAACTGGAGGCTGAGTATCTCATCTCTTGAGAAACTTCTTTGTGATCTAAATGTAGCTGTTCGTTCTACCTGTATAGACCTTTGATGCAAATGCTCACTTCTTCTTGCTGCCCTTGCCACCTCGTCCACCCTTCCCGCCTCCTTTTCCGCCTTTGCCACCCGCTCCTCCAGACATCACGACCGTCAGTTTCCCCACTGGCACAACATTGTGCGCCTCCTCCGGCTTCAGCGCCTTGATCAGCTCAACCTCCCGCGGCCACATCCTCTCCCGATCCCTCACCGTCTCATCCACATTCCTATTGTTCCCCGCCGCAATCTTCCACCTCTCCAGTATCTCCTTGATCGCCTTCCCCTTCTTCGTGTTGCCAGGCTGGATCTTGACCTTGTATTTACACTTATTCATCGCCGCCCATGGCGCACACATGGGGATGAGTTCCATAATTTCGTCGCCCACAAACGGCCAGCCCACGAGCGCATCGAGCGGCGTCGCGGCGGCCTCCTCTTCGTCGTCGAGGACCTCGAGCCCCTCGTCGAGCATCATTCTGCGGACCTCTTCGTGTTCGGCAAGTTTCTTCTTTTGTTTCTCGATGGCCTGCCTGCGGCGTTCCCGCCGCGCTTCTTCCTCCGCTTGCTTCTCCGCTTTGGCTTTGGCTTCTGCCTCGGCCTTCTCGCGACCCTTGGCGGCCCCGATGAGCTGCTCGTGCATGGCGCGGTCCTCCTCATCTTGGTATTTGTACTTGGCGGCGATCTTCTTTTGTTTGGCGCGTCGGCCTCGCTTATTTGGTTCCCTCTTCTGAGAGGCACTGCTAGCTTGGTGAGCGGTAGTTGCAGTGGAGGTCGTGGGTGCCTCGGTCGGGGCTTCAGTAGCAGCCTCAGAGCCCTCCTCTTCCGAATCGCCAGCATCGGCATCCTCCTCAGCGGCTTTGGCGTCTGCGTTTTCTGCTGCTGCTGCTGCTTCTTCATTGCCAGCATCTAAATGCAGCGCACCGGACATCATTGCCTCTGCGGAGTTCCCGATGCTCATCTTGTCTAGGTCGTCCTTCACATGGTCTGTGTCAACATCGACATCGTCTACCTCATCCTGCTCGGAGTCACTCCGTTCTCCTTCCTCGTGGTTCGTGGTCACCTGTAGTGGATTTTGTCTCCGTGAGCCTTCGGCGTCATCATGCTCCTCCCCAGAATCGCTGTTGTCACCTTGCTGAGCAGTATCGTCTTGTCCATCCCTCGACCCTTCAGGGTCACCGAGAGAGCTCTCAACGACGCCAGCGGCCAGCAGATCTTCCTCGACGGTCCCAGCAGCGGAAGTGTCAGCCGGTTTTCCAGATGTCAACCTCTCGGTCTCAGCGTCGTCTGCTTCCTGTAGTCTGTGCTTGACATGGTGGGCTTTTGTCTCCTCACTGATTTTGAACATAAAGCCAAATCCCATGACCAAAGGCTGTGGTGTGAGGATGTTCTTGGTCCCTCGCACCATGAAGCTCCCTGTGGGGAGATACTCGCCAGTGGGAGCGGATTTGGAGACCTGATCGGCGTGGACCCACCAGGCGCCCATGCCAGCCTTTGAGTCCCAAGCATTGGACGAACAAACTGACAGACTTCCGGCCTGGGCTAAGGTAGAGGGCGGTATTGGGGCATCGGGCGTCTTTGGGTTGTTTTTGATGATGACGGATGAGGCGCCGTGCAGGTCAGCGTGCACGTAAATGTCTCCCTTCCGAAGGTGCCTCTTGTACAGCACCTCATTCGTCCCCGCGTCTCTCCCACCAATTACAAGATAGCCGTCTGAGGATATGAACCAAAGGAACTTCTCGAACCACATTTGGCGACGTGTCAGCTGCAATGTAGGCTTCTCCCCTTTGAGGTTCTTCTTGAGGTCCTGAGCAATCTTCTTCTCGGCATTCTTCAAGGCTGTCACAGAGTGCTCGACGGTTTTCTGCTCTTTCACTGCAGCCACCTTCTTTTGATCGTAGTACTCACGAGCGTTCGCGAATGGTGTTAATCCAAGATTGATCTCAATGGAAAGTCGCGTGTCGGTGGTTTTCCCCTTGGCTTGCGCTTCGGCATCGGAGTCGTCTTCCGAGCTGGTTTCGTCACTTTCGTCTGCGTAATTTTCTTCTGCATCCTCCTCCGCAAGCAGCAAGGTGATGATGTTTTGCTCGAGGTTCAGTGGGAGCTTGATAATCTCTGCGACTGGATTTTTCCGCCGTTGTTCCCTCTCAATCAACTTCCCGATGTTGACCCAGTCCATGCCCTGACTTATGAGGCCGTTGACTGCATCCATGGCCTCGGACACCCGGTCAACATTTGCCTCCAGGGCACCAGCCTTGCGCATATTCAGGATCTGCGCCTGCTTCAGGCCCTCGACCTTCTGTTCTTGTATCTGTTTCACCGCCTCGAGTTTCCTTTTTGCCGCTTCTTCTCGGTCGTTCAACCTGCCCTCCAACTTCTGACCCTCTAGGGAGGAGAAGAATTCGTCAATGGTTTTGTTGAAGTTGTCGTAGGTCAGTATAGTGTATTCGGCGTCCTTTTCGTAGCGTCGAGGCAAGAAAGGTTGGAAATCCTCGTATAGTAGACTCTGTGGCTTGTCTTCCTGAGGCGCTGCAGCGTTTTCTTCCTTGCCCTCCCGTCTCTTGGCAATGATGTAGCCTTTGCAAGTGGCGGAGCTGGTGACCTCGTCAACAATCTTGCGAGCCTCCTCCAGAGCGTTGAAAAGCGATTCAAAGAGTGCTTCATTCTCAAGAACCTCGGCTGGCTTGGCGGTAGGCTCGAAGCCTGTGACAGCAAAGGCATGGTCGACCACTATAGGAGGAAATTCTTCTAATGTTGTAGCCAGTCCTCTCCTTAATTCGTCGCCAGGTTTTCTCTTCTGCTTCTTCTTATTGGACGCTTCGGTTGCCTCAGCCCTTTTGACGCTGGTTTCGAGAGCATTCCGGACCCGTTCCCTCGTCAGTGCGGGAATTCCACCGTAATTTTGGCGATTCTCCAAAGAGTACGTTAACCCAATCCTCTGAGACTCTTGTCCTTCGCCTTCGGATACATTGCGCAGAATTGCTAGAATTTTGTAGTCGGCGTCGGTCAAAATCAGGTTGCCGGCTGCGAAAAACTCCAGGAACAAATGGTATGCGCCATCGCTAAATTGAAGCTCTATAATCCTGTCGGTGCCAATCTGAGTAATCGAGGTGCACCTACGGGTCTTGAGGAACTTCCTCAGACGCGCGGTAAAGGCAGAGGGCGCGGCGGCGGTGGCTCGGGTGAAATCGGTCAGATGGGTGCGGAAGCCACAGTCGATCATTAGCTGCTCTTTCTTGCCCGAGACGGCGAACTTGAGAAGCAGCTTCTTGGAGGATATATCGTATATGTTGGCCAGCCGGAGTCCGATCAAGGACTGTGCCAGCTCATGGGCCGTGACCTGAAAGTACGGACGGCGCGATCAGCATATGCGCTGGCGCCGAATGGCTGTGATCCAGGGCAGAATACATACCTTGACGTCCAGAGACGAGAACCGCTGCTTCATTGTGGGCTCCTCTGAAATATTCTCACTCTTGAAGGTGAGGTTGTTGCGACGGCTCTTTCACCAAGAACGTGTTTCTCCAGAATTTGCAGTCGGGCCAGATGGGTGCTTCGGCGTGAGAGTCACCGTGGGGTCGCCCCGCTAGGTACAGGCACCGGGGTATTGAGAGGAGTACGTCATTGCGCATACTAATTAGGACCGAGCGACCAAATAAGAAAACATATCTTTATAGTGCCATATGAGTACCTAAATAATGACTATGGTATAGTAGTCTTCAAAAGGAAGAACCTTGGTAGCTATGCTCGACAATATCCCGGGGGAAAAAAAAATCGATATTCTCCATGAGGTATCATTAGTTTGAAAGTGAAGCCGCCTTGCTTCTCCGAGGCCGCAGCTTCTTACAGTACCTAGTGTTGGGGAATGGTAAAGCAACTATCCTCGTTTTGATCCCCTCGTCTTCAATCATCTCGTCAAACTTCACCAAGTCTTCGTGCTTCAAACCTACAACATGACTCTGGGGTAAACGTTCGTGGAAAATGCAGTTTGGCTCTGTCCGTGCCAAGCCAAAGTCCAGCAAGAGGCCATTCTTGATATTAGATGACCGAATGTCCCCGTTGTAGACCCCCATCTTATTCAAAGCCCTTATTTTCCCTAAAAGCGTCCTTGCTCCAAACTTTGTTCTTGGCACACCCGGATCACCCTCTACAAGTTCCTTGACTATTCCACGTAATGGATTCGCTTCCCTTTCTCTTCGAGTCTTCAAAACACTATGCGGATATTCCAGATCAAGTCCTTGACTCTGTACAAAGCTGTCGAGTCTTTGGTCAGATTCAGAAGACTCAATGAATCCATAGCATTGCGCCGCGATCCGCTTGCTCGATCGTTTGGCTCGCGCCTCAATGTCCTTGATTCGGCCGTATGCTCTGCACTCAGCAAAAAATGGATCTGCGTGCCAACGGATCATATCAAGATCAATTGGAGGGCCGTCTATGAGTGGTTCTATGTCTTCATAGACTGGGGCAGGATCGAAATATTTGAACTGCCGGAGACCGTTCTGAAGTCAGCCAGATAATGACTCGCCGTGATATGCCAGACGATCCAGCAAAGATATCTGAGTAACAGAAACGTACAATTTTGAGGGCGTAAAACTTTGAATCGATCTGGACTTTGTAGACAAATGCTTGGCTTCCAGGTGGATCTATGTCCAATCTTTCAAGCCACTTGATGGGCGTTTGCCCATCGTCGAACGGACTGAGTTTTGGTCCGGCACAGGGGGGAAGATCGCTCCGAATGCCTGGCTGGCGCGATACAGACCCCGACCTCTTCCTCTTGCGTCGATTCGAAGGCATCGCAAGATCACAAAAGTGCACACTTATTCAAATTTCATGGTAGATTTGGTACAAAGTCGCAATACATATGTAACCAGGTAACTTCGTCTGTATGTCGAGAGCTTGATCAGAATGGAAAGACACGCCACTTTAGTATGTCTCCGACGTATCCAGAACCCCTCTTACACAAGAAAATAAACCGGAAAGAAAGTACTAGCTAATCCGCGACAAAGTGTGGTCCAAGCGAGTAAGGGGCAGACGCAGTACTATTCTGTACAGATGTCGGGTTCAGACTCGTACCTGTTATCCAAAGGGCCGCAGTTAGGCCCAATTAAGCCATGAAGTGGACCGAAAATGAAGAACATAACGCCGCTCGCGAAGGGACCTCGCTTCCTGAACTCTGATGCCGTTGAAACACCAGTTAGCGGACCATGCTTCCTGCATCCCCGACCTGCAATGCACGGCACCAACACCTCAATCGATCCCTTGTCTTGAGAGGCCCAACCTTTGTCACCTGTCTTGAGAAGAAAAATTCAATCAACGCACATTGTCATACGCTGATTGCACAATACGGTGGATGCAACACACCCATCGATCAATTCAGACAGGCGCAGCTTTCGTAGGGGATACCTAGGGGGATACCTAGGTACGATGGACCTTTCTCGGAAGATGATGGAAGGCAACCCCATAGTTCCCTTGAAAATGGATATCACTGGCGGTATGGTAGTAATCCACAGAACATGTATCATGATACATGTGGAGATGATTGACGTGGTATCAGTAGCTGGGTAGGTACTGCAAACGCCCTTTCTACTCAGGTACCTAGGTATGCTCTCCACATGCAATATATAATATCTGTGATACCTGAATGATTGCTTGATTAACGTGGAATGAGAATCCTTCTCCCACTTTAATCTATCTGCCTCATGACTTAGTATCCATCCCAATAGGATCCGTGGATTTGTACACAGCCTTCTCGCGAGATGGCCACCGTTCAGGCACTGGAAGATGGCTCGATGCCCCTCACCTCTATCATTTCTGATAGCAGCACGACGCTCCTTTCATTCCTGACCGAAGAGAACCCCCCTGTTCAACATCTCCCTGTGTCCAGCATGGACAATTCGAAATCTGGAGCATGGAAGGAGCAGTGCCCAACCCTATTAAAACCCTGGGATGACTTCACATTATCTACTTTCAAGACTATATACACAGGAAAACTATACGAAGCGTGCACCAAGACCATATCGCCCAAGCCTGGGGTCACCGTGTTGGATGTCACGAGGCCAACAGTTTCAGCAGAAGACACTTATAGAGCTGTTTTCCGCAAATGGAACTGGAGCAGAATCAGTTGGGCTTTAGATCATCCTCTTATCAAAACTCGCTTCAATCCTGCATTGTGGCGTGGAAAAGGACTGCCAGTCATTCACCGAGCCGATTGGGGCAACACACCTCCATGTGAGTCGGTCAGGACATCAGAAAGGAATATATCCAGACCATCAACTTCCTACAGTGAGGCGGCCAGAAGCAAAGTCATGCTCTATCCGGATGATGGAGCTGGACGCACTTTCAAAGGAACTGAGTTCGAATTAGTCACGATGGATTACAAAGTAGCGACCAAATGGAATAGCGAGGAGATGTTGGATAAGTGTTTCGACGAGGGACGTCTAAAAAACGACAACATGATGCGCACAGCACTTGTGAGGCCGATCAAGCAGCTTTTCGCATATTGCATATCACACAAGTGTAGATACGGCTGTCTTCTAACCACACAGGAAGCTTTCCTGGTCCGGGTTGGGCCAGTGACTGAGACCCCAGGTAGGTCTGGTTCACACACAAATAGGGTTCGAGTCAAAAGCGCTAACGAGGGAACAGGGAACTCCAATAATCCCGAGGACCTGAAGAAAGAAATTGTGAGAAATGGGCTCATGGAGTACATTTCTGTACCATGGACCAGCCATTGGGACAGCGAAGACGAGCACGATGTCGAGAACTGGACAATTAATCTCGCATTGTTCTTCATCCTGATACTTGCTGGCAATAAACATGAATGCGACTGGACCTACGGGAGTTTGCGAGACGAAGAACTCAGACAGCGGGATGGTACGCCTCCGCGGCCCAATGCCGCAGAGGAAAGCAACGAGGCTGAAATTGAGCCTGATAAGGTGGCTGAGAAAGTGGCACCCCAACAACGTGGGCTCACCCCACAACAGCCAAGTCCAACAAAAGGAGACCCTGCAAACACGGCAACGGTGGGGCTTGGTACATCACCAGTTCCAGTGGTGAGGAGGTCCACTCGCCTTAAGCATAAAGCGAGGACGAGTACCATTTCGAGGAACGTTCCGCCAGGCGTCGTAAAAGAAGGCGGGTCTCGCTCAACGGGCAAGAGGCAAAGGTCGCAGTCCGGATTCGAGGCTGAAGAGTCCCGATCATCGTCGAAGAGAAAAACCAAGTCGACCCAGGATGATTTCTTGGTATCCTTTTCTGGCAGTATCGATGGGTTCAATGATGCCCAAGAAGCCCTACAGGTATTTATGCATCTAGTCCTACCTCATGCCGAAAACACACTAAATTCAAGTTCCACAGGCAAATGACCCCGAAGGCCTTGGTTACACGAGAGATCGCTCTCCATCAGAAGACCATTTTAGCGAAAGTTAGAGAACCAGTTGTTCGGCCAGGTTGATATTGGGCAGATGCATGAATACGTTCGAACAAGGAAGTCATTTCCTTGACAGATCATAGCCATGAATCTACCTAGATATTCAGGCACGGATCGGATGGGAGATTCATAGATGTCTCTAGGACCTGAAATTCGATAACACTATTCATTACTCTTTCAACATACACGTCTCGTAGTCGTATATATCATGCGTCCTACTTATGTCCTCAGATTATGTACTTGTAATTGAAATCACGATTTCCTGCGCGTCTAACACCTAAAGCGCAGGGACTGACAGACAGATACACTGACATCTCATTCAATAGATTTGAAGAGGAACCGATCGTACTCATCTGCTTGTTTGCTGTTGCAGAGAGGAATTACAAGAGCGGAAGGCTCTGGCCCGAAGGGCCTTACCAGCTGTCAACATTGACAAGTAGGTAGCCAGAGGCTGGCGCCGGTCACGCCCTCCAATAAATAAAGGCTGTGATTAAAGTCTCGCAACCTTGATTGACAGAAGAGAAGCAAACGCGACGAATTGCTACAATATACCACGACTTTTCCTGCTTCTGCACTTCTCGAAACGCACTGCTTCACCATCACATGTAATCTGAGAATTTTTGAGCCCAGCAACGCTTTGATAAGTGGACGACCCGCAAACTCTGGTGCATCGGGTAGACATTGATATGTTCTGGCGCAGCGATACCGATTCAATTGCTGCTTACGCCTCCAAAGATATCGGATGGTGTTCCAAGGTTGTACGGGTGAAAACACGCTTGTACGAACTTCATCGCCTTATACAGCCCTATAGTGTTTTTGAGGAGGCGTGAAGGAACGAAGAGCGTTTCGAGACCTGCAGACTTAAGTCGTAATATATGGTAGCAATCCGTCGCCTTAACATCTCTTGCTGTCAACTCCAAGTTCAGACGACGACCTAATGCAAGAGAAATTGATCGATTCCCGTCGATCTGTAGTTCATCGCCAAAGGTCTACGGAGCTCCGTCTGTGCGAAAGAAGACGGGATGTTTGAAATCGAGCCTCACCCGTAGTGTTTGCTGGTGAATGGCACAGTGACATGTGAGGTGTGACCTCGTCAGGGGTCAAAATGTTGGGTTACATCGGCCTGCCGCTTGGCATATTCGTTTCCATAGCAACCACCCAGCCATCGCCCTGGAGATCCGAGAAAATTGTCGAAGCATGTTCCTGGCGTTTTGGGGAGAAGAATAAGTTTTGCATCGTTGAGTTTATATGAAATGGCTCCGCATGATGGCATTTCCTGTTCGACCTCGGGACGAGGCGGGAGGGAAGAAGATAAAACCATAGGCTTTTGTCAATTGGGCATTCTTCATCGTCATGGACACAATTGGGCAGTGAAGAACATGCATAAGTCGTGGATGGTCAGCTCGCATCATACAGCATCGGCCCCAATGAACACACTCCACGCTTTCCCGGGATGAGCAGGTAAGCAGCATGGAATATGCTTTCCAGGGCGTGCAGGGAGAAGGAAAAAAGGAAGGGGAGAAAAAAAGTGTCGGGCTGGGCGAGTGGTTGGGACAAGCCATGAGATGGCCCCGATCCCCCTCCCCCCCAATTGCGTGCGTGTTCTTTGTCCGCGACTGCGGCGACGTTCGTCTCGGCTGAAGCCTTCCAGCATTCGGGGGAGGGAGCTGGGCAGCTCCACTTCCCCAGCCATCGAACATACCCAGTTCTGCGCCGTGCATTTGAACAAGTTCCACTGCGGAAGCAAAAAAGCCTTGAGAGATGGGATCGGAGACTCTTGTAAATTATGGGCCGCGGCGATGGTGCTGGATGCCGACTGGATGGATTGGGAAAATCGTGGTGGTTGGGTAAGTAACTTTCTAGGGTGGTCGTCATTTGGGCTGACTTTGGGAGGTACCTCACGTGTACCATTGAATTACCTGGGTCGTACTGCTGTAGAAGCAGTCAATGACAAGTACCTAGCTATGACAAGCACACGTCTTTAGTCTCTGAGGCGGCCTGCGGTCGGCCCCTGAACCGGCGCGTCCCGTATATATCTGCTGTACCATGTGTGTAAATCTCTGAAGATCTGACAGCCTTTCTTCTGGATCGGTCAGTACGGACCAATTGGTATGGTGATGTTGAGCAGTTTTACTTTTACTCAATTGCCTCCGCGTCCCATCGCTCGTCGAGGTATGAGCATAGCACTGTACGTACATAGTAAGTGCCTCGTATCACTCACTAGGTACCCAAGGTAGGAGGTAGGTTAGGTAGGTATCTGGCAACCCTCGTGGTGGGTCTCGGTCCCAATCGACAAGGGTTATCTAGAGCTCAGATCCTTGAATGCTTCCGTCTAGGCTCAATCAGGGCTGGGATAAACAGACGCCTTGGTGCTATGCACTCCTTGCAGCTTTCAGCACACTCCTCCCACCACCCCCCACCCCTTGGGAAGTAAACATACTTCTCAGCTTGTGACAGGAAGAACTGACTCCAGAGAGATGAACGGACCCCCCTCAGCCCTGTCCTGCCCCGGTCCAGGTAGGGGTAGCTTCTCCGGACTGGCGCTGTTGCGGTGGACTATTTCAACAGCCCGCCATCTCTTTTTCCCTCGTCTGCTTTGCCTCTGTTTTTTCCCCCTCTCTCCTGTGTTATTGTTGTTTCTGTCCTCCAACTCATATCTACCAGACAACCCCCAGGTTAGCCTCGCAACTCCCAACCTGCACCTCACCAACCAAGACTCACCCGGGTTTGCCCCAATTCCTCTCTCGATCGAAAAAGTCAGAGTCCAAACAGAAGGAGTCCCGTCTAATTGGTAGGGTCCTTCTCTTTTCTCTCTTCTCGTTCGACTTCTTTCCCCCAGGAAGAAGCCAGAGGAATCTTTTCTTCTTTTCCTTTTCGCAGACCTTGACAGCAGTGTCATCGTCTGAGAACAGGGCAAGAGGAGAAGACAACTCTGTGCGCACACCCAGGCAGTCAAGCTGGATTTTGAAGCAAGAGTCCCCGTCCCCTTCAGCATCTTCCCTTCGGCGTACCGTGACGTCGAGCAGAAGGAGTCGGTCCAAACCACCCACGAGGAGGTGAAGGTCCAACTTCCCCACCACAGGCCTGGGCGGGAAGGTAGTGTCTACTCTTCCCACTCTGCTTCTGCCGACCGGCCCCCTCGCAGGGACCAGCGGTACTCTGAAGAGGAGATCCGCATCATCAGGGAGCGCGAGGACGGTCGCTACCGCCAACCCGGGGTCCGTCGTGAGGAGTACTTCCACGAGGAGCTCAAGGAGCAACAGTCTAGGTATTGACAATACCCATCTGTTTCCTTTGCAGTCTTTTTCTTCGAGCTGCTCCGCCAGATGACGCCCCCCACCCCAACTCCCGCCTCGCAGCTGTCATGCAAACCCTTGATGCGCTTATTGTGGGCTAGCCAGCAAGCACGCAGCGAGCAAAGCAGGAAGAAAATAGCTTTGTGGGCCAAGCAGTTCTGGCACATCGACCTGTTTCCGGGCGTCTTGGCCGGAAGTCAATCAATCAAAAGACCAATACAAAATCTCACATAAACAAGTAAATACTGACCTCAAGCTTCTTTCTCAATAGACCTGCTCGCTCATCTTACTCTGATACCCGGATTGAGATTGACGCTCACCGACACCACGATCACCACGACCACCAACACGTGCACGACCAGCACTTTAGCCCCATTGACAAGATCGAGCGTGAGTACCGTGCTCGATACCAGCCAGGCTATCGTGAGGACGTTCATATTACCGAGACTGTTGTCGACGGCAAGCACCGCCGACCTGCCGTTGTCAAGGAGACTGTTCGCGTAGACGAGACCACCGTCGACGGAGCATACCGCCGTCCCGCTTCTTCCTTCAAGGAGACCATCCGTGTAGACGAAACCACTGTCGACGGACATCACCGCCGGCCTGCTTCTTCCTTCAAGGAAACCATCCGTATAGACGAAACCACCGTCGACGGACACCACCGCCGACCCGCTTCTTCCTTCAAGGAAACCGTCCACATCGACGAGACCACCGTCGAGCCTTCTCACATCCGCCCCTCGCACAAGGACACCGTCCGTGTTGAGGAGACCGTCGAGATCGACCGCACCTACCGCCCCAAGCACCACCACCACCACCACCACAAAGTCGAGATGGGTTTCTTTGACGAGGATGGTGAGTAACCCAAGTTTTGCTTTATTCATTTTTCCTTATTTTCCTTTGTCGTTAAATCTCATGGACCTCCCGTGTTAGGCCACTACCATTCCTTTCGGCACGGCCTCCATAAGTTGGCAGACCGCATCGTCCACCCCACTTCCCACAGGGAGGTGATTGAGGTCGTGGAAAGGCGAAGCCACAGCCACCATGGAAGTACAGCAGCTTACTCGAAGGGGGACCCGCCCTACACAGTCACAATCCCCTGCCACCACATCCGCATCGGCGACATCCTGATGCTCCAGGGCCACCCGTGCCAGGTGATCCGCATCTCGAGCTCCGCCGCCACCGGCCAACACCGCTACCTGGGTGTCGATCTCTTCACCAAGCAGCTGCACGAGGAGTCGAGCCAGGTCCACAACCCTGCCCCGAGTGTGGTTGTCCAGACGATGCGTGGCCCGATCATGAAGCAGTACCGCGTCCTTGACCTCCAAGATGGTTCAGGTGAGTTCTTTTTTTCTCGGTCCCCTTCTCCGCAGCTATATGCCTTATAAGTCCCCTCCGAGAAGCTGACATTTTGTGCGCAGTCGTTGCCATGACTGAGACCGGCGATGTCAAGCAGTCCCTTCCCGTCAGTGAGCAGTCCAACCTGTGGGAGCGCCTGTCCAAGGCCTTCGACTCAGGCCGCGGATCCGTCCGTGTGCTGGTGGTCCACCACAATGGACAAGAAATGGCGGTCGACATGAAGACCCTGCACGGCTCTTCTCTGTAAAGGAGACGGAGAGAGAGGAGACGAGGTTGGTTTGGGTCCTCCAAGCTGTCCATACGTGTTCGCTCGGTGCTCCGCTGAAGCTCGTCGTCTGTTCGGCTTGAGCTCGGTGTCGATCTCTTGCGGGGACAAGCTGGCTGTTTGTGAGCTGCATGAGGTAATGACGGTTCATGGAATGACGCCTAGAATGATGCCTAGAATGAAATCATGGGATGCTGAATACAAAAAAAAAATTCATGTTGGTTGGTCCAGTTGCATCTGCGAGGCAGAACAGCAGGAATTAGGGATTGTCGGTTTCTCATTTGACCTTTTTTCTTGAAACTAAATAGGAAGTCGATAGGTAATATTGTACATCATTGGAGAACACAATTGCACTTGGATTCTTGGAAAATGTAGCAGTCTTCCCAAGCTGGGGGGTTGCATGTTGCGGAACCGTTTTATATATGTTGTGACAGCTGGAGGGCACGGCTGTTGTCCAAAGGGAGGCTCCCTGCTCCGAGAATGCGGCTCGTGCTATTCTTTCCATTGCATTCCAGCCAGACATGTCAGTCTCGACGTCGGGTAATGATTGTCCAACTTGTGCCTCGGAAAGACGAATTGTGATGACAAAAGAAGTTAGACGACTTCCCAGATCTGACTACGTCTGTCATTCATGGCCTCTACGCAACCCCAGCGCCGGTGTAGTTAAGATGCACTTCTCCGTCCCAATCACCGATAGAAACATATATAACATCATAATGCAAGGCTCAGATAATGAAGTGAGTCCATATGCTCTTGATACGTTTTCTAGTCTAATCTATGATCTATACATACTAGACACCCACGCCCGGGCCCGCGGGTTCATGTTGGTGTCCAAGTCTGGTGGTGCAGGGCAAAAGCGGCTCTCAGAGTACAGCTGTTTCCACCTCCAAAGCAGTCCCTTACTGCTATTAGGTCGATTTACCAGCGGCCAGTTTAGCTTTTACGCTGTCGGGTAGATCTGCAGTAGTCGAAATCTTTCCGGCCGCATGACATCCAGCCTTGCGATCATCCTCCAACTTGGCGGTAAGGTCCTCCTTGAAGTCCTTATCGCTGGCAGCCAGGTGAATCAACTTGGTAATCTTTTTGTTTGCACAGACTTTGGGGTACTCGTGAAACTCCCAGACACTTTCCTTGCGGGCACCTGCTAGGGTGAAATCTAAGACACCGTTGTTCAAGACGTTCTTAGCATCAGGAAACAGGACATAGATTTCCCCTTCGGCCAGCTCAGAAATTGCTCGGCTGCAGGAGGGCCAGTAGGCAGCGCCCGCGATCTTTGCGGCCTTTTGTCCCCAAGGCATTAACCGGGGCATCCTTGTACTTCCCGAAGTCTACTATTGCTTCTTCTTTTGATCCTGCCATGATCTGGGAGAGTGTGTGATAGCCCTTCAGCCGAGGAAAGTCTGCTGTGCCCTCGCAGGCTTCCTCGGCAGCGACATCACATTGACCATAGAAAAGCGGTTTCTTCGCCTTCGCGGCATCACAAAGCTTCTTGCAAGTCTCCACGGTCATGAAACCCGGAATATTGGCTGGAGTCGTATCTTGAGTGGTCCCTGACGTGCCCGCTGCTGAGCCAGAGTTGGTTGGGCTGCCAAAGCCGTGGTGAATAGCAGGCTGATGATGACGTTATGGTACTGCATGATCGACACGGCAAAGATAGATTGAAGAGACTGGATATCTATAGGAGGTTGAAGATATATTGAAATCAGTCGGAGGTAAAGGGGAGGAAATGGAAAGATGTGAGAAGGCTATAGTGAAATGCACAACAGAGAGATGCTTAGAACAAGACAGTGCCGGAAGGATAGGTGACTTTGCTAAGATATTGAAAATATGATGGAATAAGTGTCGATAAGAATGATGGACAGCGAATGCAAACAAGTGTGATAGAGACTCTGATATAATCTATTTCATATTTACCAGTCCTTGAATATTGGGCACAATAGATCACATATTCTCATGAGACCCCAGAATAGCTACTGATGCCGTACTGCGGCCCATATCCAAGTCTAGTCAAGTGGATCATTTTGAGACGGCCCCTATCGTGGAGAGCTTTACCGTGTGTTGGTGCTCATGTTGAGTTTGAGGCCCAAGATTGAAGCTCATCTGAGTGAGCTGACCTCGAGGTTAGCTTACGATATTCATATTCTATGTATGTGTTGGGACAAGCATTCATGGGTCGAGGCCCCAAGGCGACTTCCAAAGTGCTGGGCTAAGAGTCAGCGTTCCATTCATCTTAGTCTTGGTGATTCACTCTGCAGTTCTATTTCAGGATTTTGTTCAAGCTTGTCTGTTGGTCCATCCAACTATTATGGGCAATCCGACATATTAAGCGATTCAGTATGGCTGGTAATCATACTGCCCCCGTCGAAGGCCCACCTGCAGTTGGCCCAAAACGTACATAGGTACCCACATATCTGCTCTAAATGTGTTGATACACAGACCTCAGGACACTCACAAGGGACCTCGGGCCTATCAGTGTAATTGAAATGAGCAGTCCAACGTTGTGGTCACTTTGAAACAATTAGCCAGTCTAGTGATTCAGTTTAGTACTTGTGGAATGCTGCTGGTCAAGAGTTCTATTCTGTTTATTGCTGATCTTAGCAGATTAAGCTATTGCTTGCATACATCCATGGCCTCTTTACCATGGTCTGCTTTATATGCTCTTCTCTTTTCTTCTACCTTCTTCTTGCTTCTCAACCTGTTCAGCATTGGTAGTTTGGCATAACCATATGCAATTGCCGGGCTGTTTTCAGTGAGTCTTGCTGATCTGATTGGTCTTATCTGCCAGCCGTCTTACCTGTCATCTATACCCCATTCAGCCTATGAGGCCTCTTGTCAAACGTAGCCTTCCCAACAAGGCCAGGTTGCATACAAATGGACCCAGGCATGCTGCGCCGCACTCCAAGTTGACAAATTACTCACACGCCGGTCGAACATTACAGCCTCGGGAAACGTATATAGTACGCTCTTGCAATCCATTTTGTTTCTTCTTCAACCAGATTATATTCTCCGTGAAAATTAAGTCTTATTCTCCATTCTTTAGACCTCCCAGTTTTACATTTGATTCTCAACTTAGCGACTTCCTTCCGTCGGCCCCAGAATGCCTCCGACCACTTCGCTGGACGAGCTCGGCTCTGCCCTCCAGACTGCAGTGAAACAGCAAGATACTGAGGAAGTCCGACGCCTGCTAAGTCAGCTAGGTGATCCCCTGGACCGCTCCGAGTATAAAGCGGTTCACCCGGCGTTGCTGGTCGCTCTCGAGGAGGGCTATGTCGACACGGCGGATCTGATGCTCACTCGCAGGCCCTCGTTCGTGAACTCAGTCCCCGTCGACGAGGCCGCCGTCTCTGGCGCGCACACCCCTATACTCGAATGCTTAGTCAAGCATGGCTGGAATGTGAATGGCGACCTCGACTACTTGGGCACTTTGCTTCAGCACGCCATTGATGTCCAAGGAGAGTACAATCCAGACGTCTGCCGCTGGCTTATCGACCACGGCGCTGATATCAATAAACGACATGCATTTCTAGGCTTAAACCCGCTTGAGAGAGCCTGCATTGAATCTGACCCAGAGTTGATCCGTTACCTGCTCAAGAAGGGGGCCACCGGGAAGGGCAACAAACCTCTATGTACGGCCGCGTGGGCAGGCCACATCGAGGCACTCCGTATATTACTGAGCGAGGACGGAGGAGGCATGGATGTTAATATGGACAGTGATCCATCAGACAAGGATTATTTGAATGAGTCCAGCGGAACTGCTCTCCATAACGCTGCTGCATATGGCAAAGTTGACAGCATTAAGTTTCTATTGAGCAAAGGCGCGAGAAAGGATATTCGTAACGGGGCTGGAATGACGCCTAAGGATGTTGCCATTTTCTTTGAGCATCCTGAGTGCGTCAAGGCGCTGGAGGAGGATTAGCAACAAAGCCGTCTAGTAGCCGTAGTTAGACTGAATGGCGTGCTGGTTCAACGTTGTCATTCAATTCCCTATACAAACACCTAGTGAGGATTAGGGGACGGCAATGCTTATAACTCTGTCAAGATACAATCCTGGCGCCGGTGCAACTGAGATGCCGTCCCCTCCTCCAAATCAATCCCCCAGAGGAGGTGTAACGGCATCGGCCACCACGGTTCTCATCACACGACACCACTACGAGTCGCACGTGGAGATCCCGAACAAAACGATGTAATATGATTGGCCGCAAGAACACATCCTACTCCGAAACAGGCAGTAAGCTATACAGCATCTATCTTTGCCCACCCATGCTGAGGCACTGATAAGCCCCTCGTCTACTATGCATCCCACGTCTGGCTTCAACCTTCTTGAACTCTCTTCCTTATCTCCTCAATCCTACACGTCTTTCTCCTATTATTCACTTGCCGCTTCTTGTCGTGACTACTCCTTCTTTGCAGTTTCTTTTTTCTTCAATTTTCTTTGAAAGGAAAACCATGGGTTCCGAACAATCCAAGCCCACCGCGGCCCAGCGCGCCGTTGCCGAGCGCCTCCGCGCCCTTGAATTGGAAAAGAAGCAGACTATCAACGACGATGGCTTCGTCGAGGTCGACAACTTTGAGCACGGCTCACTAAATGAGAAGACCTTGGACGCCCTGCGGCGCTCGCCGTCCACACTGGATGTGGGCCAGCTTGAGAACTGGCAGACCCGACTGTTGCAGGATCCCAAGAACAGGTGTGATTGCCCCCCTCTACTGGATAATTAGTGGTGATTTCAGCAAAAAAAGAGGCGTTTCCTAACAGATATGCGCTTTATAGACTTGCTCTCTCTGCCCTTTCCGCCGCAAACCCTCGTGACGTCCTGACCTCTCGTGAGGCCAAGATCGCCGACCAGCAGATCTACAACATCAAGATACCCTTTGAGGGCGCGCCCATTACGAACCAGAGGAGCAGCGGCCGGTGTTGGCTGTTCGCGGCGACGAATGTCTTCCGCGTGGCCTTGATGCAGAAATACAATCTTGAGTCGTTCGAATTGAGCCAGGCGTGGCTGTTCTTCTGGTAAGTGTAGCTGGGGAACGGAGTCAAAACTGGTGTTTGTAATGCATCTAGATTCAAGTAGACGTTGACATGACTACATATTTGCAGGGACAAACTCGAGAAGTCAAATTACTTCCTCGAGCAAATCATCGACACCGCCGACCTCGACCTCGACTCTCGCCTCGTGCAAACACTCGTCAAAGCACCTCTGTCCGACGGCGGCCAGTGGGACATGGTCTACAATCTCGTAACGAAATACGGCCTGGTCCCTCAAACCCTCTACCCGGACTCCTTCAACGCCATGTCCTCCTCCATCATCAACTCCATCATCTTCACCAAGCTGCGCGAGGACGCCCTCATCCTGCGCTCCCTCCTCGCCTCCCCC
>JAPEVC010000243.1:0-52252 GCA_027946555.1 Gnomoniopsis sp. IMI 355080 | reverse complement strand
CCCCCAATAGAACCCCACCCCCGGGGTCACGCCTTGATCCCAGCGGACACAAGACGAATGACCGGCGGAAATGTGGAGACGGCTGCTAGCCTTATCTGCTTGCTCGCAGGCTTTCTGAAATGGGAAATCGCCTTTGGCTTCTGTCTCGACTCCATTTTGGGCAGCCTTGAGCACGATTTCGTGGACGCTCTCAATTCGTCTAGCAGTCTTTCTATTTGTGAGCCTGTTTTCTGACGGCTAGCCAATGAAACAAATGGCCTTCTGAAGCAGCCCCATGCGCATGAGCCGCGCCCCAGGGTCCTGGATTTCGAGCAACACACACACATACACACTCACACACATAAACACACACATGCTGACATCTGCACCGGCGTTCTCGCGACGTGTCCCTCTCTTTGTGCTAAACTGTGGGCCCCATGTCCATGATCTGTCGATTGCACTCCACGACGTGACGCCAACAACACAAAGACAAAAGCGGCTTACGGCACTTGGGGTCCGAGTGGGATGCCTCGACCCAAGAAGCCCGGCGCCCCGGAACCGAAGAAGAGGAGTCGGAATGGGTGCTGGTGAGCCGCAATGAGAGCTGCATGTCCCCGAATGAACAGTATGCTCACATCTCTACAGGAACTGTAAAGCCAGGAAGGTGAAATGTGGAGAAGAGCGTCCATCCTGCGTTAAGTAAGCTCGGTCCTTGCTTCCGGCAGTCTTCTATTGCCAAGCAGCCCTCAAGTGAGGGCGGATCCAATATCGGTCCAGTGATGCATACTGCTGTTGTATTTCAGAACGTGGTGCCGGATACAAACATGATGCGCACAAGTTTTCTGACATTTGGACAGCTGTCAGAGGACAAGCGAGGAGTGCGACTATTCAATACGCCTCAACTGGGACGGACGAAAAAAGAAAAACCCGGGCTACGAAACGATTCTCTTTCAAGAACCCTCGGAATCTTCTTCGAGCTCGCATCAACATCTACGCCGTCCGTCTGAGGACAAAAGCATTTCGTCCACGGCCACGACATCACAGGCAACAGACGACCACCGCTCACCATCCGCAACTAGCCCTCTCACAGGGGGACCGGTCACCATCCCCAGATCGGAACCTCAAACCACCACTTCGACTCAGGCCAGCTCGAAGCACTCGTTCCCCGGAGCACCTGTCTTCACTCATTTCGTGAGGCCCTCTCAAGATGATGGCGAAGCGCCACCACTCTGCTCGCCCGACCTCGCCAGTCCGATGTTCTCGCTACCCAGGCCACATAATGGCAACGTATCGGACTCCGCAGGAAGCTATGTTTCCTTGTCGGATCCCGGTCGTGCGCGAGGTGCACGCCCGCCACCTTCCAAGCGACTGAGATATAGCATCGATTTTGACGCCTCTCGCCAGGATCCCCAGATCTTATCACCAAGCTCACTCACTGACTCCGCTTCTATTGGGCCGACGCCTCGGCTTCTCTCCTCTGCTCTTGCACCTGCTGGCTCTATGGATCCGCCGCTCACCCCTGAAGCATCGTCGCCCTACAGCGAAGAGGGTCTACCACGTGCTATGCTGAGACAGGCTCCGGTCTCGTCACCAGATACCAGGAGGATGTCGGTCAACTCGCTCTTGTCAGGTCCGCCTGGACCAGCAGGTCCACTGCATTACGCGCCACCATCGCAGCGAGCATTAAATGCGAGGACGAACCTGTGCTTGTCTGAGGTGACGACGTGCTACGGAGTTGATCCTGGGTTGCCAGACTTGGATCTGGGTTTCAACGACGACGCCAACGCCATCAAGCGAGTCGACGAGGAGCCCGAATCCCATGCAACTGAGGACAATATCAGTGTTGGTGAGAGCGCTGAAGGCAAGGCGAGGGGTGCCACAGGGCCGGGCGCTTATTACGAACACCCTGTGCCGGTACGGATACCTCGCGATCTCGAGCCATTACCGGCAAAGTTGCGCGAGAATCCAATGAATCTGCTCTATTTCCACCACTTCATGAACCATACAGCCAAATCGCTTGTTCCTCACGACGATCAGCAGTCCAACCCTTATAGACATGTGTTACCGCAAATGGCTGTCAAGAATGACAATCTGCTCAGCCTCATGCTGGCATACTCCGGTCAGTACACATCACATATCTCTTCCACCAAATCTTCCAAACTAATGCTTCGTAGCCTCTCATCGTGCCCGCCTCCTTGGTCATCCGGAACCAGCAACCAGGATAGCTCATTGGGTACAGGATATTTTCCCAGCCCTACGACGCGCTCTGAATGATCCATCCCAGTCTATTTCCAATGCCAACATCGCCACAGGCATCATGCTTGCCTCTCTTGAGATTGTGTCGCCCACTGTATTCGGCTATCAAATTCCTTGGCAGCGGCACCTTGGCCTCGCGCGCGACCTCATCGCCGACCGACCGGACGGTATTCGCTGGACGCGCAGCTGGACCGAGGAAGACCAGGTCCGCGCATTCTTGTGGAGTTGGCTGGCCTACCTTGACGTGATGGGCACACTGTCAGGCGGTCGGCATGATGGTTCAGTTGCATGGATCCTGGAGTATCAGAAGGACGAATACGAAGAAGAATGGGATGAAGTCGACTGCATCATGGGCATGACCACCCAAGCAGTCTATGTCCTGGCTAAAATTGCCGAGCTAGCCAAAGAGTGTGATGCCCTGCGGGCCAACGACCCTCCTGCCGAAGGCAAGACCTGGAAGCCGCCCAAGGACATCGTCCCCCGGGCCTGGGCTGTTGAGAATGAGGCCATGACTTCGATGGCTCGCCCTCCACAGCCGTGCAAACACCTGCACGCGTCTGGCAACGTCGCACGCTGGGAACAGCGTGAGATCACGGCGCTGAACGAGGCGTTCCACTGGGCGGGACTGGTGCACCTTCATCGACGGGTGTTGGCAAAACCGTCCAGCCATGAGGATGTACAGGCGTCGGTGCTCAAGATACACGCTTGCCTGTCGATGGTGCCCCTTGGGAGCAATGCCGAAGCATGTATCTTGTTTCCCCTCTTCACTGCGGCGTGTGAGACCATGGAGGAAGAGAACAGGGCACTGGTGCGAGAGAGGTTACAGAGTGTACGTAGAATTGGCTTCTTGCAGGCTCACAAGGCGAGTGGGCTGATTGAGGAAGTGTGGAAGACGGGGCAGAGCTGGGAGGCACTATTGACTACAGAATTTATTGGATAGCTTGGGTTTGTGATGGGTAAGTAGGCGAGCATGCGTCTATAGCAGCCAGGTATGTCTAGCAGAGCGAGCGCGCAAAATGGAAATGCAATTGCTTCACAGAACAGCATCTTGAAGAGTACTTGACCACAAGACACAAGCAAATCTGCCTCATCTGTTTTACTCAGTCGTTCATGCAGAGCAGATTGCTGACGGCCACAAAATTGAATGATGCCCCTTCTCCCCCTCGATCCCCCTTTTCAGATTGCAACGAATCCCACACGTTGGAAGATCTTATAGTGAGATTGTAAGAACAGACAGAGAGACTGGGCACAAGGCTACGCAAAGAAGCTAAGGGTGTCCTCGTATGCCCAAAATTCACGACTCCAGTCACCTCGCAAGCCTGACAAGGCCCTTCTCCTGCTTCGCCTTAAGTAGTAGGCCGCGGCGCATACCGCTGCGGACGATCACCTACATCCGCGAGCGCGAGGCAGACGTCCACCAGTTCTGGCGCAAAGCGCCCACTCTCACGCACATAGGCCGACACGAGATCATTCCCATTGGTCACGCCGCCTGTTATGCACACATATAAATATCAGTCCCCCCTTATGCACAGAGCCCATGCAAAGCTCCTTGTTTGGGGGAAGGGAGGGGTTGGAGGCGGCAGCAAGGGTTTTGAAAAAAAAAAAAAAAAAAAAAAATAACAACACATACCACAGCTCCAAAAGTTCCCATCTCGCATCCACCGCACCTCGCCTCCCACCCATTGCACATCCTGCGCCTTGAATTGTTCCGCCAACAGGCCTTGTAAATCGCGGGGTCCACAGGCTTTCTTGCCTTGCAAAAGCCGCGCCGCGCCGCACACAAAGATTCCCGTGCAGATGCTGAGGATATCGGTGGACTCGGTGTCCAGGTGCGCTTTCAGCCACGCGAGAGCCTCAGGATCCCCTGTTGTTTGTGAGTTGAAGTTGAAGCTAGAGAGAGGGGGAGGGAAGAAGAGGAGAGGGCCCGGGAGGAAGAGGATTTAGACGTGGATGGTTTAGGGAACGGAGAAGTGGGTGGAAGCGCGTACATGTCTCTCTCGGATCCGGCCCTGGTACCAGCACTACATCCACCTTGCCAGGCTGTACTTCTTCGTCCGTAAAGTGGTGCGTCAACTGCGTCTTCAGACCCGCTGTAAGCTCCAACATAGATCCCGCGGGCCTCACGCCGACGTATGAGATTTTGATGTCCGGCGCGAGGGCGACCAGGTCGGGCTTGGCCCGGACCATCTAGTGTTCTCAGTAAGTATGGCATATCAGCGTGAATTCCCCGAGCCGAAACCAGCTTGGGAAAGTTTCCTTTTTTGGAAGCGAAGCTTCCTTTGATATTAAAAGATGGAGAAAGAAGAAAAACTCACAAAGGTCAGGGGTGCGAGGTAGCTCTTGTTGTGTATGGCCAAGATATCGACGCAAGCGGTGTCGAGGAGCTGCGCACCGACAGGCGAGGTCGCGGGCGTAGGGAGGAAGACGACTACGTGGAGTGACTTGGAAGGAGTCATTATTTCCTAGTTTATTGTAGTTGAGTTGATTCCTTGCTTGTACTTTTTCGAATATTTTGCTGGTTTTGGTTTGTTGTGATTGAGATACTGTTGCTGAATTCAATGAATTATCTTTCACCATCGCCATGACGGCGAACAAGACCTTTATTTATCCTCCCCCACCCTCCTTCCACATTTCCCTCTCGCAAAAATCCTGCACTCACATTTGTGCTCGGCCACGGAGAGAATCAATTTCCCACTGCCGTCCAAAATACAGAACAGTCGTGATACTGATCCCTCCGACCAGCTACGGAAGGCTAGCCTTCGCTCTCATTGGTCAGCCTCATCTACAAGATCCGAAGGCCCTCGGATCTTACCTACAGGCTTGGGCCCGGGCCGTGTTGACACCAAAACCATCCGGCCAAGCAAGACGAGCTCTCGAAAGTTTAAAAAAAAAGTTCGCCATGCTTTCGAAAAAGATTGCACCTGTCTGTTCGCCGGGCCAATCGAGAGCTCCCCACGCTCAACTGCCTCAACTGCCAAGCCAAAAATGGCATACCATAGTGGTCCGATGAAGGACCCGTCGCGAAGACTAGCCGCAGCGCACGTACGTATGTCTGGTTTGGTACGCAGGTAAGTATGTACCCGAACCCACAAAGGCAGGGCGCTCATTCGATGATGTCCTGACACTTTATGCCCACGTGGGTACGGAAGTAGATAGTGGGTATAGATCGGATTCTCGCACACCCTCTCTCTCTTCATCCGGGGATGCCAAATAGATGCAGACCACTGCATACAAGAGTCAGCCACATTCCAATGCGCAATGGCTCCGGTGGCATGCTACGTTGCTCTCCTGGATGCCCCCAAGTAGAAGAAACGTGGGGCCCAGCGACGTCGTGCCCAGCTGACGCGTACCAGCGGCAGCAAAGTCTCGCTTTGCCATGCCCATGGTGCCAAGTTTTCTATTCTCCGGCGAAGTGGTCCCGGTTATCAGTATTGTATGAGTACGTCATTTGGATAGCGAATACGTAGTGACCCCGTACGAAATTCAGAAACCAGTGTCCCTGTCGGCATGCCTATGTCAATTATACGCACGAGGGTAGGGCAAGGAATGCAGGTTTCAGCAAGTGGCTGTATTTATTCAATTCTTTCATTCGTTCAACCATCCTGCCATCAGATCTATTCTTGCTCTCCAAGAACACGGTCTCCTCAGCGGACAACAGGTGCTCAGAAGCTCTTTTATGATTATGTGGAGTCTGACTGTCTCTCTCTGTGCCTGATCATGATTGGTACATAAAGTATTCAGTACGATACCCCATATCTCTATCTCGTGGCGGAGAAGCCGTCCTTCGTAGCTGTCTGATGGGACTTCTGCGTTCGGAGAGGCAGGTTGACGAATCCCAACCCTTTCCTTTCCCCGTCAGAATGGTACATGAAGAAAATTAGATATTATCGGGCTAGATTTCGATTATTCCTGGTCGTTCCCGCCATCTCTCTGCGGGGCGACGGCCAGGTCTGTGGCTGCCCGGTCGAGCTAGCCCTCCCCTCGAGCCCGGGCAGTGCTGTGTCGTGGTCCATTCCCAAATCGTGCAGCAAGGGTCATCATCTGGTGAGCCTCTCGTGTAATTGTGTAGTTGACCCGACTTGATCCTCCATTCTTCTCCTGCCTTGTAGCGAACGAAAGCGGCGAAGCAGCATGTCTCTTTTTCCATACCGTTGCCGCGGTTGCTCCTAGAACTCCGGAAAGGCCCCGAAAAGTAGTTGTTGTTGGACCCGATTTCTAGATGCCAATGCCGATGCCATGCAAATCAACATCATGCCCTCTATTTACACACGCGTGCCTTGAAAAAAAGCGGTTCGCTCCAAAAGAATTTCCGTAGTCTCCAAAGGTGTGCACAGAATCGAACGTGTATGAGGGTTCTGGCGGGCATTCCTTATCAGAATGCGAGTGGGGCCTCCAGTCCAGTCGAAGCGTAAAGGTGAAAGTATCGTTGTAATATCGTAATGTAGAAGCGAAAGGTGGAAATGTCATTGTCGGTCATCATGCCAGCGCGACTGCTGCCGTCACGGATCTTGATCTTTGCCGCGTCACCTTCTTACTGACGGTATACACCAGGTCTATGGTCCAGAAATGGCAGATCTGAGCCTGGGCGCATGGAATTGCACCAAACAGAGGGGCGACCATAGGGACCATGCAGTAATCCTTCCAGTTCTTGGTGATCTGGCGGTGGGAGAAGTTCATGCCCTTGGCCAGGCCTGCGTCGCTCATCTCCTTCTCGCGCGTCTGCACAGCGATCCGGTGGAAACTCTCGTACATGAAGAGCAGGAACGCAACTTCCATGAAACCAGCAGTTCGCAAAACATTGCAAACATCGAAGATCCAGTTGAGCCCGTGGACATCGGGATTGCCGTCGGTGACCCATACGTACAGAGTCGAAGCAATCACCATGATAGTCATCTGAAGAGGCAAGAAGTGAGCTTCGAAGAGACGGTGGAAGAGGTAAAAGATGCGCTCCCAGTCAGGCTCCTTAAGAGTGTCGTGAGTCACGTCAGAGAAGGCACCATTTTCAGCCGGCGGCGCCTCGACGTCGATCTGGCTTTCCGGAACATAAACATCGGTGTCGCCGCTCAAGGCACTGTGGATGGGGCGAAAAGACCTCGAAGTATGCTTCCTGTCCTGCCAGAGCTCAACGACCTTGCGCATGGCATAGCCGGAGTCCAAAGCTCCCCACATGTGACGGATTGCCTGCTTGTATCGAGCCTTGACATCGGCAATCATGCCCTTGTAGCCATCACCGGCACCACCAGTGACGTTGCTCTGGCTGACGGGGCTGATGATAGTTCGCACAGTAAGGTTACCGTTGAGAGCAAAGAAACACTTCAGGTACATGTGCAAATCCTCGCCAATGGCTTCAGGGTCGCAATCCCATCCTCCAACACGATCAACGAGTTCGAGAGGCACGGAGTAGACGGAGGTTGGTGGAGCGATGGTCGAGCCACGGTATAGACCGGACAGACCAGCGGAGGCCCAGAGAATATCGGCAACACGGACCAGGGCCGGAACGCTGTGCGCATTACGGTCAAAAATAATTGGCGCAGAGTACAAGGTCGTGTTGGCGGTGTCGGGGAAGGACAAGTGCATGGAGGTAAGATGGGCGAAGTAATTGGACGACAGATGGCTGTCAGCTGCAGGCACCACATGTTAGTGTATCATGTAAGAAGTATGCCGTAATTGACCAGACAATCTGCGGCTAAATGTTGAATCAAATCGAAAACGTACCATCAATGCCAGTGATGATGACATCTTTGCGGGCCTCCATGGAATACCTTTCGCTCAGCTTGCGGACGGCCCAGGCCATGTTGCTTCCCTTGCCGGCGCTCTCACCAGGAATGTTGGCCGGGTGGATCGTGAAGTCCATGGACCGGAACTTCTTGAGGTACTCCTGAACAAGGCCCATGGCTTTCAGTTCCACGTTGTTCTCACGAACTTCCATTGCCAGGTAGACCTGCATTTATCGATGTCAGTTGTACAGCTAAGAACAATCCTTCGAGGGGAGAGGGGCAATGAGGATTAGAAAGAGCAATAGTGAGCTCAGACTGTGACAACTGCTGGAGTTTCCTGTCTGTCTACTGCATGCTTGCAGGTCAATGCTTACATCGTAGCTGTTACGGGCCTGGGGATGGCTGCCAAGAACCTCCAATGTTTCCCTTAGCGTGTCCAGTTCCTCCTTGTAGTTTGGGATGACGATAGCGTGCACGACGCGGTCAGGCTCGGCGTCACCATCGGTATACAGTTCAGCATCGAAGTCACCGGCATCGCTGCTCGTGGATGAGGCGTGGGAAGAGGTCAGAGTTTCCGAGCTCGAGAGCGAAGTCGAAGAACCGCGGCGACGGTGAGAGAACTTGAGATTCTCCAGGGCCTTGCTGTGTGCTGTCTTCCTTAAGGCTGATGTCATGTCCCAGACCGCATAGATTGATCGCAAGGGGAACATGGCGACGAGGACGTGGATAAGGAGACAATAGTAGGCGAAGACGACGGTCCAGAAGCCGGCGCCCTCTGCTTGTTCGGTGGGGCTGATAAGCACGGGGCTAAGGCTATCTCTTTGGTGATGTTTGAAGAGGTCGTGAGGCGAGACGGCGGCTTCCTTGGAGACAACCCAGTAGGAAAGGGCCACGGCGGCAATCATGGCGAGCCCACCGCAGCGGCGGCTGCACCAGGCGAAGAGCGACATATCGACGACGTGGGTAGAACAGGACCCAAGATGGACCGTGACGACAAGACAATGTCGGAGAGGGCAAGAGGGACGAGACTAGAGAAAAGGGGCGCGCGTCTCGTTGAGTGTCCCGTTGGAGAGCCGAGGGAGTCGAAGGTGAGAGGGAGAGGAGAGGCGAGGATCGGGACGCGGACCAAAAATACAAAGACAAGTCAATGGAACAGTTTTATTATGGCTGCGAGGCGGAATCCAGAGGCTTTCGGTCCCAGAGCTGAAAAAATGCAGGAGGGAGAGGGAAAAGTCACTTGGTCGGTCGACCCTTGACGGGGTCCAAGTGTAGGTACAAGCGGGTGGAGATTATGGATGGGGGAACGTTGGGAGTGAGAGATGAGGACAAGAAGCGAGGCCAGGGTTCCAAGGACAGGACGGTAGGGTATAGCGAGGTGCCAGTGCCACACAGTTTTAGCGACTGGGTTGCGGGATTGGTCTGTTGGTGCTTGTGGTGCTCTGCTGCTGTGCACTGCCGCGGCCGATTGATAGCGTGCTTTTCCGTAACTTGGCCGTGGAGTCTGGACGAGTATGTGGAGCTCAAAGTGGATCAGGATAGTCTGCACGAATGGACCATAAGCAGCTGGACTGTTGACACCTCGTAGATAGATAGATAGACAAGGCCTCCAACAATAAAGGACTGGCTGGCTAGCGGGCGCAAGGAGGACGACGACGACACCGAAGTGGTGGAGCAGGAGAGACGTTCGCGAAACCTCGAACTGCGGGAGGGAATTCTTGACAAGAGAGCGCACGCAGGCGAGGACGCGGCAATCCGACGATGGTGAGTAGAGGTGCTGGACAAAGGAGCCCGAGACCCGAACCGAGGTGGATTTGCCAACGCAGACTCGCTCGTTCCGTACTGTTGCTTATTTTCCAATTTTTGGGCGCTCGCTTCTTTCTCGGGTTTGTTCCTGTTCCTTTTCCTGTGAAGTGGGCGAAAGGAGAGACTGTCAGGGCAAGGTTGAAGGTCCAAGTTTGGGAAACGAGGATGCGCAGAAATTGGAGTCAATGATCGACTCGGGGAACAGAAAAGGAGGGAGCGCTGAGCACAGGGCACAGGGCCGGCGGGAGCGGGAAGAACAGCACTGACAGCTACCTCGTACGGGCAGTGCACTTGCTGGCGGGCTGGGCAGCACTCACCCAGCGTGCTACTTTGGTAAGGGACGGTTCTGGACAAGAATACCGGAAGGATGTACCTGGCCGGGGCGCTCCGACGGGTCAAAAATCCTCACAGAGGCTAGGACAAGGGTCTCACTCGCGGGTGCACAAACAGAACGGCTAGTGCTCTTTTGGGTCTAGCTCCATTCTCGAAACAGGTGAAGAACATTTGGAGAATGGAGAGTGTTGAAGGAACGTGGAACGTGCCTCAGCGTGTGGCCATGGAATTGAAACGAAAGACAGGCGGATCAGGACTTGATTGGGTCGTCTAACCTTTACTATTCCGATGCCTACCTTGCTCGTCTACCCTGAGTGCCATACTGAGTGATAGTAGGAGGTGTTGTTGCTGAAAATCCTTGGTCAAGGAAGGGTTTCTCGCAGATACCTACCTGCTACAGTATGTCATCTTTTGTCGGGCAGGAGTCAGCTCATTTTAAAATCCTGCTTGCGCTTGTCTATTTGGGGCGAGCCCGCCCAACATACCTGCCTAGGTACTACAGTAAATTTGATGAGCGCAGCCCGAGATTGATTGCATCGTGGCATCGGCTTATTATTCTTTTTATTATCGTCCTACCTATCTATCTACCCGCTTGCGCCGGAGTGCTGCAGCCTCATAGTCTACAGATACTGTGCACTTCCATAGATGCCTAGGTATGCCCAGGCGCACCGCCACTGACCGTGACACACTGGGCAGAGCATGGCATCTGATTGGAATCCTATCGCCTTGCCATGGTGCAGACTACTGTGCGTTTGCATCATTGCACAGCAGGAGAGCGTTGCAAGACGTGCTACGTGATACCGATAACATAGTTCTGTGTATCTCGCGACGGCAAATAATTGCAGATGACCACATGGAGAGCGAGTGTGGGTGGGTCCCTTCACATGTATTCCCCAATGTACCGCAGTACTTTTGATCGACTGTCTTGTCTGATGGGCTGCCTCATGCCACTTTGTCACTTCACATGTGTCCGCTGTCTGGCATAATACATAGTGCTTATTACTGCAGTAATCGTGCCTGCGGAAATCAAATGGTGTTTTGCCCCTGCGTTCGTCTGAACTTGTGCGATATTCCAACCTGGTTGCTCGAAGATCATCTGTCCACTTTCGATACAGTCAGCGTGCCTGCGTAGCAGCCTAGGTACGCACAAGCGCCGCGAAGGAAGACCAACAAGAGGCAAAAATCAAGACCCCAACTCTGTTCTAAAACGGTCTGCTCCCTCTATGGATCCCGCTGCCAATAATGGTGCATGTCAGTTTTTTTGGGGTTCGATATGCTTCAAAGCCGCAGCCCCCAGGAGCCGAACGTTTCAAATCCTCGATCCCCTTATTGCTGCTTGTTAATGCCGATCCAATGGACCGGACCCTTCAACAACTCCGTGGGATCATAGTAGTCCTGTTGCCTGGGCAAGTGTTATCCTTAGTATGTGCGTTTTCTTCTCTTGGTGCGGTGGACGGACGAGGCACGAGGCCACGCCTAGATAACAGCTTAGATAAAGCTTTCCTTCTTCAGGGCTGTCAGCCAACCTAACGTTACACTTTGCATCTCATTTACCGTTGGAACTCTAAAGTCAACCGTTACAGGTCCAACGCCCATTTGGCTCATAGAGCATAGCCTTAGCAGAGGGCGCTGTACTGGCGTGTACCAGAGCTCTAACGGCGATCGCGATAAGCTTTGCATTCGTTGCCACGCAGACTCGAGATGATGGCGTCTGGGCCTCTGGGCACTGCTGGCGGAAGTACCAAAAGTCTGTTTCATCGCTGCAGCACGGGCTCACAGCAAAGAGAGCAGCTAGCTGCCCGGATCTGTGGTGATTTGACCAGTTTGGGTACGGAGACTGATGAATGAGTTCGATTGTTCCGAGGTTGTACAAAAACATACTATGTTCGTGCTAGTGAGCCGTGCCCACACCCTCTTCGCGCCCCCCCCCCGGAGCTTGGGCCACCCGCATCCCGTCCAACGGTTCCTGTCACTGTTACGGATTTCCTCATCCCCTCAATTTTGACTTTGAATGTCGGAGAAAACCAATGTCTAACAGTGAGTGCATCATCCTGCCCCCCGAGAAACATTAAACGACCCGAAGAGCGATGACGAGCCGCCAATACCGATTGCGGGCGTCTGAGCGATACCCGCACAGGCGGGAGGGCCTTCTTGTCAAGAAATTGGCATTATTCTCACACAGATTCCACCCAATTGACTTGCTTGACACTCCTTGGCCCACTGTGCCATCCAACAGGGATCTTCAGGGACCCGTTGTGCAAGTAGCATGGCCAGCGGCAAGCATGTGGCGTCTCTGTGTATTACCACAGTAGAACGCACCGTCGTCTTTCCTACAATTTGTCAGAAGGGTCCCATATTTTATCTCTTGTGGCGCAAGGAGAGCACTGAATCTGATGCAAATCACGATCTGCTCCTGCTGGGATCAAAAACCGACATGAACGAACCCATGGACAGACCCGCGCTGCCCCTAATCCCAGACTACTGACTGAACTGGTTGAACAGCCGTTTTGCGCGCGAGGCATCCTCTATTCTACACGTACTAAGCTATGGCACCGTCAGCATCCACATCAGCACCAGCCTCAGCCTCAGCCTCGAAGGATGAAAAAAAAGAGTTCCAAGACGTGGATCGCTCGTCAGATTGGGCGTCCTACGCAACCCTGGCTACACCGCCTTAACTCAAGTTGAGGCTCGGGTTTCACTACACTCGAAAACTGCCCCATTTGCGGCCACCAGCCACAAATTACTGTGCACTAGTACGCAGTACGCAGTACCAGTATTCCGCATCTCGCACGCGGCCCCACATCGTCACGCTGGAAATGAACAATCTGCACTGTGACCGCAGAAACACAGGGAGTCTGGAATTAGACATACTAACAAATTAGTGGGGCCCCACCCGTCCCTTGCCCGTCCTGACCAGTGCTTCATCGCCAAGACTCAGGACGTGCGCATTCCTCTCTCCCAGTTTCTCGAGCCCTTCAACCAGCTAGCCTGCGCCTGCGCTGCCTGGCTAGCCTTCTCGCTCGCGTGGGTTTCTCCAGGGCTCTCGCCTATCGGCCTCCCGGGATCTGCCAGGTAGCGTTCAGCCCGACACCGAGATCGCAATTTCGGCTTGTGCGCGCAGAGCGCTTGCCATCCCCCGGCCGTCGACGACAACAACATGCCATTGTGCCGTGGCTCTGTCTATCGATTGTACCATAAAACATGCTTTTCCATGGCTGGTCAGCCTGTCGCGAGTCAGCAGTTTCGCGGGGGACAAGGGCAGCAATAACATTGTATATCTCCTGATGGAAGAACATTAGGACCGGCAAGCCTGCGTATCGTTCTCTATTGGTCCTGGTTTTGCGAATGGCACGACAACAGTTTTTGTTGACGACGATACACTCGCGCAGCATCCTGTGGGACAAAGAGATGTGAGTGGCTGCCGTCCTGCGTGCGGCCTAGGTTTCACCACTACGCAAGGCCCGAACTGTGCTTGACCTAGGCCTAATCTCAGGACACCAAGCAGGGCAATAGCTCTTGATCCCATCTGGCAAAATCCCCCAAGAGAGAAGAGGCCTGATAGCGCCGTTGTTTCGAGTCCTGCCCGCACTCAACCGTGGCCTCGACCCAATCGCCAATCCACTACTAACGTCGTCCCGGACTGTCGGGACAGCTATTACCTAGAGCTAGCTGTCCCATATCACAGCTAGGTGAACTCACCATGGGATGCTGCTGTCGTGGAGGCACTCGAATTGTCCTAGCAAAACCAACTGCAGCGCTAATTCAAATCACTCGCGTAAATTGGCCGTCCAGGTTGTGAGTGAGGTAGACCAACCAACCAACCCACCTGTTGCTACGTTGATACCGTCAACTTAATTTGAGCACCTGCGAGCCCTCCAGCCAACACGCCAAGGCGTGCAGTCCCCTGAAAGTGGCGTGCAACTGCGCCGACGCGTCGTTACACCCCACTTCCGTACGCGTGTCTTGTGACAGTTCAGTTGTCTCTGAGTTTAGGCTTAAGTTTAAGATAGGAGTCGGTTTACTCCTCACCTTCCATGCTGAAGGTCCGAAATAACGTCAGATGCTACCCAGTCAGTCGGAGTTGGGGATTTTCTCAAATTCCGGACGAAGAAATTAAGCTATTCGCCGTTTCCGGTCAGCGAATGGTTTGAAGTAGGTAGTGGGCTCTTCACGATGTTTTTGCACCACCTCTACGCCATGGCCCCATTTCGTCCAGCTCTATTCATCTTCCTTTCTGCTCCGTTCTTCCGGAAGCAACGGCACGAAGAGTTCTTAGCCCCCCTTTTCCAGTAAGCGTCTTCCCCGCGCTCGTAGCTTGTGTGTCTAGTTGACAGTGTCTAGTTACGCGTAGGACGCGTTTCATGTTCACGGTACGTCAAAAGGCTCTAACCAAAAACCCGCAAGGTTTGGTCGTATTAGCGCCAACTGAAGGAGGCGGTCTTTTCTAGCTATTTCAGGTGAGTTTGTTAGTAAGGAAATTGACAATGCTTCTGGTAAAGTTAGTCATCCTAACACCAATTAGAGTTAGATTAATAAAGCTTGGGCTGCTAAATAGCTAGCTACTGGACCCTCTGTCCTAGATATAGCCCACTTGACAATTCAGAAAAAGCTCATTGCCATTCCCGGCGTGAATTTGTCAATGAAGTCGCGCCCTTCGTGTATGTGTGTCAGCCCGTATCGTGGGTCGATGCTCGGCTTGTGCGCGGACATTCATGGACGAGGCTGACCTGAGCGCCGCATGTTGACGGCGAGACCGCCGAGCCACAAAACACTAGGGCACAGCGTGACCATCCGGACGATGGTCTACAAAGAAGGTCACGGAACAAATAGGGGCACATTGAACCGCACAAGCGGTCATGACACTCATTCGATACCTAGGTACCATGGTGAAATTGAGCTCCAATGTGCATGTAATTAGAATGTATGAACCAATCCTCAGTTGTTCATTGGCGCTAAGAGTGAATATTGTCTTTCGATAGGAAAGAAAATAGCTTTCGTGAGAAAATGTGTCAGCATTTGGCATAATAGCACACAGGACCCGGGAGAGCGGGAGGGAGGCTCACGAGGAAGACGCGATGAGAAGAACTAAAAAAATGATCTCGCGCTTTGCTCGCTTTTGAAAGTCTTGTCATTAAGTTCGTCCGCAAGTTGGCGGTGGTTCTTGAATAATTTCGGTTAAATGCAGTTTTTGCCTTTGCTGATTTTACTGAATTTATGCTACAGCCTACAAGTCCGGGAGTCGATTCAACCTCATAAGGTTGCTAAGACCAGAATCCCGGCACCATGGCCTCACAAACCTCCACGGTGCTGTCAGTTGGTTATGATAAGACAAATACTAGTTGTTCGCTTTTGGATCTATATTGCATAAGTGGGATTCATTCTTCGTCACAGCCCCTCGTAAGTCCCCAAGGCACAGTCTTCGTATGTGCTGTTCCTTGGGCGTAGAAGGATGTACCTACATCCAAGAATAAGATCATTATGTGCTCTTCAATCAGGCTCGCATCTGAGCAGGCACAGAAAATTAAGCTTTGTTTGGCAATTCACATGAGAGCTCTGTAGCCAGTCCCCTGGTGGTGCTTGACGGGTAATCAAGGTAGCTGTGGCTACTATCAGTCATATTACAAGTAATTCTACTGGCCGAGGATACCCTGGGTCATTGAGAAGTCGAACCTTCACGAGCTGAATTCACCTCCATCTGCGAATGGCAATGGAGTTTTGCTGGGGCTAGGTCTTCGAAGATCATCCTGATGACTGTCATGAGGTCGATGAGCTGGAGATACTTGCGACTCAACACAAACGCCCACACCAATTTTATTCAGTATTTTTACATATGCCGTTCTGTCACCTAATCAATCACGCCGAGGCCTGACACATTCAGGGCAGGAGAACTGCTGCGGTGGTGGCAGGTATTACTCATTCGTCTGATTGGGATCTTACCACACACCAAGAGGACGTCGACTTAAGATTCCGGGGAAAGGGCACCTAGGCACTACTTAGGTATCGTTTTCAATAAAATACATAACTGGGTAAACGAGACGATTCAGCCCGTCACCTTCATGATATGCTACTCTAGTCAAATAGATAGAGCCGCGACCTCCCATTGCCTATACGGGCCTGGGCCACGGATGAGTCTACCGAGCGCGCACTTTCACATCCAGTATCATGGCCTCGAATCCAACCTCACTACCAGGTATTCATATTATGAGCCCTAAGAATGCTGCCTTCTCCACCGCGACCAACGAGGCCACCATTGAGCTAGGCATGCCCGTCAAACACTATCAACTTGAAGTACCATACAGCTTCCACAAGATGTCACTTCAGTGTATCCAAAACAACTATAGCTTTGTGTGCTGTGAAGTTGTAAGCTACTTCTCTTTATAAAGCATACAAAGCTATAGTTCCTTCCGGAATATGCTGAAATTATCTTTGCTAATAGAGTTTTCGTCGCTCACGTTGTTACCTATGTTCTCGATATTATTTCTCTACGAGTCTTTTGTGGACAAAAGTGACAGACTTAGTCACGGGTACTTCGGTATCCATGTTTACCGCCACTGTCGTGGAGGAACTCTCTCTTCTTCAAGTATTCTTACCAACAAGACTACGATACGCACGTTCGTTGACAGTATATTATTACTATCGAATATCAAGCTCACCTTGAGCCTAGACATAGATCTTATAGGTAGACCTCTGTCAATATAATTTAAAGTAGAGCGTTTTTGGATAGGTTAATGTCTTAGGCTGCTCTGTATAGCCAGCGCACTACCTACCAGAGTCAAAAGCGCCCAGAGAATAGCAGGACTTGGCAATGGCTGAGTCTGGAATATATCGATACAAGGATGTATCATAGACGAGCTCGCTTGAGTCATAACTCATAATATACCAAACCTACTGGCTGGATCCATAGATTCAAATTTCTGCACCAAAACAATTGTGTGTCGCTTCAAACAGAGGTGTGTATTCGAATCTAGAGTGGACAACTACGCAGTGGATCTGATACCAAAGGTGTGAAGTCGAGATTGAATATATACAAATTCAAAATAGTTCCAAGGTACTAATGCTCCGACTTATGAGTGGGAGCACTTTGCAAAAGTGAAAAGGGGAATATAGCACCAATATAAGAGGATGGACACCTGGGCAAACCCCTTTCCTAAAGCTCTCGACCAAAGCCGGAGCATGTCCAGACCGTCTGTCTACCTAGCCCTACCCCACTAGCTTTGTATGCCTATTGCAAAGTTTAAGAGGCAAACATAAAAGAACCGTGCAGGTCTCGGACAGATCGTCGTTTCGTTGTGGTGGTTGTGTTGTCTGAAGTGATGAGGTCGGCTGCTGCAGCAATGGCTTCCGACTGGGCCCCTATGTCGGCCAAAGTGACGGGATCAGTAGTGACAGTCCATCCTAGCTCACTGGGGAGACGCTCGTTGCCTATGTGGAAAAGAAGTTTAGTACAATCTCATTGAGGGGTGATCAGAATTGGGGAATGAACTGCAGCTTACGGAAGAAGTACTCGACCAAAGTCCTATTGACCGTTGACGTCGCTCGGTCGCCAAAGGCGACAATGGGAGCCAGCAGCTCGCCGACAGAGAAGTTCTCCACTGATGAGGTGAATCTGTATGTGGGGTTGAATGCCTTGGAGGAGACTTGACGGCCGACTTTGGCCATAGCAAGAGCGTTGGCATCGAGGATCTCGTTGGGCCAGTAGCGCATCGACTCTTCAAAGATGGTCTCGTTGAAGACGTGGTTGTTGCCAAAGTATGCGTCTTGGCGGCTGATGCTCGCATCGTGTTCGAGGAGGTTGTGGACATTGAGTTGGTCCAGTGTGAAGTAGGTGGCGTTGGGCTCGGGGTTGACAATGACCGCTTGTGACCACATGAGTTCTGCCAGACTCGGGTCGAAGTTGAGTCCGTTGCCCAGACCAGCTACAACGTTGTCTAACGTCAGGTTGCGACCATCTGCGTACATCCAGTTAGTTATACCCCAACCTCTCAACTCAAAGCATTCGTCAGGAATCGCGAGTGTCTCTCAAGAGTGGCTCATGAACTCGTTCCTCAACTTTTAGGAGTAGCCCTCGCTGGGACTCAGATACTGCTGGGGCAAGTTGCGAGCAACAAAACTGTCGACACTTGGGAGACTTCCGTGGCATGATTCCAGAGACTTTCAAAAACGATTATTAGGGAATCAAAGTAGCGTACCGTGTGGTATAAACCCATGGTTGGCAAGAGTATTCATCATCGGGCAAGGACCGCGGACTAAGCGCAAGTAATATAGTGTAAGTAAAAGTCACAAAAGTCTATCTTGGTGATACCTACAATCATCGGGACCTGCAGGCGCCCAACCGTCGATCGAGCCTTGTCGTGCATGATGTGGCATCGACAAGGCGCCACCGACAGTCAAGCTCAGAGACAAGAGGCTGTTCTTCATTTTCGTCAGATGTCGAAGGAACGAGTGGTAATTTTGTATGTTGAGGTTTCTGGAGTTTCGGGTTTGGAAAAGAATGTCTTGACAAGTCAGTTGCGTTCGAGGTGGAGATATAGTTGTCTACCGATCCTCCATGGCAGGCTTCGCTACATATTTATACCTAGATAGTCAGTTTGCGCAGCGTCATATTGATATCCTTTTCTATCCGCGGAAGAATAAGCTCTGCCTTCCAAGTAGAGTGAGGCAAGATCCGAATAAGGGTGCGAGTATACACGCATCATGCACCCCAGGGCCCACTGCCTCCTTCGTATCTTACCATTCACCTATCAAGCCATGATCCGAGACACCCACCACTTGGATTACATGCTACGCCATTGGCTAGATGTCACTGTACCCCAGATTCTACATGTTGACAGCGAGGCGATCAACCAGGAACAGCCATAGCAAGGCCAGTGCCCCCGGCGGGGCCCCAGGGGGGGCGACGACTCACGAGTATACGGAGTACGGAGGATATATGAGTTGTGCCTGAAAATGCCAAGGGCTACTACTATACTAAGTGTACGGTGGCAATCGCACGAGCGCAGCCCCGTTTCATAGCCAATCAGAGGTTTCCAGATAGTAATGAGGCCATCCACTTTGAGCCTTTTGACCGGGGGCGTTGCATTAGGTACTAGTGGTTACAGAAGTTCTGAGCGCGAACCCCCAGGCCCGTACCCGTCGCATTTTCAAATACTCGTACCCGTGCAATCACGCGTATCAGTCCTATTTTGAGATCCCTCCGCTCCCAATTTGGCCTTTCCTAGAAAGGCAAAATCGGCATTTGGCATCTCAACGAGATCTTCCAGTGTCCTACGGGAGTATGTCATAGCTCGCTGATGTCCCTGACTGCAGTTGCATGTACATCGACAAAAACAGGTAGTCACTGCGACAGGTTGATATAATAGGAGGCTCTTTAAGCTTAGTCTTAACTTTTGGAGCTAAGTTGAGGTAAACTTCTGTATATTGGATATCTCAACCTTCATGTTTCTTTCAAGCCTTGCAGTTGACGATCTACGAAACTTGAGGGTTGCATTGTACGCCGAATGCAACCTTGGAACACGTTTCCCAGGAACACTGTTTGATGCAGATACCTCCCTTGCTGAATTGTCCGCGTTTTGTTTTGTAGTGTTAATTTTGAAAAGTTTTATATTAGCAAGGATAGGCTCAATGTAGTAAATAGACTAAAGTCGCTCGATCTAATTTGAGTATACCTATGATGTACATCAGGAGGTTGTATAGTCCAGATATCCTTCCACAAGGGTGACTGACTCCCTTCACCTTCTAAGCTCTATGGATTTCTCACAAAGACCGACGTCTCCGGATTGGACGGAAGGCAAGTCGGTCCCCGGACCCTGGTCAAAGCTGTCTTTGACGTCCTTAAGTTGATCATGCCCATCATCGTCGTTGAACTTAACAGCGTCTGCCTGTACTCGTGATGAGATGAGGAACAGTTTCTCTGTACCCACTGACATGGTTTCCATGGACATTTTTTGCCAACGTTAGAAGGGCAGCTGCTCAATCCTTGCTGCGTTCCCAGGGCTTCTACTTCATTCGCTCAGGGGCTCTCTCCTCTTGCTCCTCCGGGCTCTTAGCCTTCCCCCGACCAGGCGCGTTCTCGAACTTTTCGGTCCATTTCTCGTTCTTGAACATGGTGACGCATTGCAATGCGGACGGGGTTCCGTAGTCTGGATCAGCTCCACCGTCAAGAAGTACCTAGTCATGTTATTGTCAATACCAAGCGCGCGGTGTTGATACAACCCGACTCAATCACCCACCTGTACGACATCATCCAGCTTCTTGAACACAGCGCCAGCAAGAGGGCTTTGCCGTTTATCATTCAGCCTGTTAGGATCGGCTCCATGCTCTATGAGGAACTTGACTAGATCTGCGTGACCATAGTATGCGGCCAGCATGAGCTAACACTGACCTTTAGTTGACCGTTTGCTTGCTGAGCGCTAACAAACTCACCAGTGTGTCTCCCTTTTCGTTTGTCAGATTTGGCGGCATTCCCTCCAGGACGGCCTTCTCCAAGACATGCTTGTTTCCTTCGCGGGCAGCATTGTACATCTGCGCGGCCAGTTTGATGGCCTCTAGCGACGGCGAGAAGGCGGTCGCGGACGTGAGCTGTGCGTTGGACATGTTGATGGAAATTGATGAAGCCCCCCTTTTGCGTAGAAGTGCTGTGTATTAGTAATGTGAACGGGTTCAGTGAATTGTGGCAAACAGATAGATGCATGTGCTGGAAGTGGGACTTGACGGACAACCACAGCAGATGAAGACGATGGTCAGCATCGGCCTGAAGGCTGGTTTCGGGTTGGAGAACATTCCAGAACCCCTGCCATCCTGTCCCGGGGCCGGGGGCTTCCCGAGCCCCGCGGACGTTGGCGGCCCTGCAGAACGGAGATAGGCCTAGTTGACCGATCTGCTAAGCTAGGATTTGCTCTGAAGGCTCCTGTAATTACAGAACCCTGTTCCAACGACAATCCACAACGACGACCTTTCAAACAAAACCCACATCGAGGCCTGGGCGTGCGAGCAAGTGCGCGTGCGCGGATAAGGGGCATTCGTATTCCAGCGACCTGAATAGTGCCAGTACAGGTATCTGGCAAGACTGGCTTTAGATGCCAGACAGCCTACGATCTCTCAACAACAACGACAACTGCCTCCTTCAGAAACCTTCAAGTGCACAGCTAAAACAGAGCTACTCGTAGAGGAAGAGTAGGTGCAAGGATCTGGTTGGAAATAACTACTCAATGCTGTCCAAGTCTGTTCCAATCATCTTGAAAGGAGCGTCCGCTGGTCAACTCCGGTCAAAGCGCTGGACCGTGTCCTGTCGGACTTTATATCACATTCTTCAAAAGCCACTCTTCAGTAGCCATCGGGTATCTCTCCCTTTGGCACAATTTGCGAACCCTTGACTTTCAGGAATCCCAAATGCATATTTCGAGCTGGCATCTCAGGGCTTGGCGTCGCAGCGCTTGGAGGCTACTGGAGTCTCAAAGACGAAAGCTGCGGCCAAATGCCCAAGTCGTTCAAGAACACGACACCTAACAAGTGTAAAAAATTAACGCGAAAGAGACCAATCAGGTTCTAGCAAGAACTCAATACGCCCGTCGAGTGGAATCTGCCGCAGACCCATTATAATGCAGAGGGACTGGGAGACCTAGCTGCGGAAACGTGTTGCTGACTGGACATTCAAGACAAGGGCCATGGCAGGGTTGTTCTTGTGAGTGTCAATGCATGATGGATCTTGAACTTTGTTTATCTACGGTATATGCGAGAGTTCCTGGCTACCTACCTAGGTAGGTAGGTAGGTAGCTGGCTGCTCAGATCCATGATACCTCTGGGAACTTATCCAAGCGCGGCATGAATGCAGTATCATTGTTGTCCCCGGAGCGCCAGGTATTGACTTGTCTACACGTAAAGAAGTTTGATTGTTTGATAATAAGTCCTACCTAGGTAGTCTTTCTCTCATCCAAGAGCGCTTGGAAGCCCTGCAACAGGTCTTCCCTCAGATCCTCCCATCCTTCAATGCCTATACTGACCCTCAATACCGTCTTCGCAATGCTCGAGTCCGAGATGGCTCGCCACTCGATCAGACTCTCCACGCCACCAAGACTCGTAGCATGATGGAACAGATGCAGCTTGCTTGGCAACCTCCTCGCGTGATCCTCCTCCCGCGTGACGACGCTAAACACGGGGCCCCATCCCCTAGGCATCTGCCTTCGTAACCAGCTATTGTCCTCACGTGCCTCGGGCTGTAAGCTCGCATGTTGTACCTTCTCCACCACACTCCCAACCACACTGCCCTTTCGCCCAATCTCCCCAGCCAGCCACTCGACCAGCTTCGTGGCGTTTGAGCTCTGGCGCTCCACCCGTACCGCCAGCGTCCTCAAACTCCGCACTCCAAGCCACCCCTCCAAGCTCCCCATCACGCTGCCGAGAAATACCCTCTCCTCCAGCAGCTGCCTCATCCAGCCCTTCTCCGCGTCCAGCTCCGGCCGCACCGCCAGCACGCCGCACAGCATGTCACTATGCCCGCCAAAATACTTGGTCCCGCTATGCATCACCACATCGCAACCCCAGCGAAACGGCTCCAGCAGCGGCGGTGGCGCAAACGTCGCGTCTACACTCAACCAACACCCCAGTTCGCGTGCCTTGGACGCATAAAACTCTAAGTTTCGCGCCTCGCCCGTCGGGTTGAGGGGCGTCTCGACGTGGATGAGATCGCCCGGCTGCAGCGTCGCCAGGGCGTCGGCGTCCTCGAGCTCGACCTTTTGCAAGCCTGTAAGCTTGCTCACCAACGCCACGACGCCGTGGCACCCGTGATATCCGCCGCCAATGGCGACGCGGCGCGGGTTGAGAAAGACGAGGAGAGCGTGAAAGGCGGACAGGCCGGATGAGTAGGTCAGAGCGGGGCCGCCGAGGAGAGAGGAGAGTACAGCTTCGAGGCGCGTGGTGTTGGGTGCCGAGAGGCGTGAGTAGATGTGATTGGGCGAGCCAACGTTGGTCCAGGGGGCGAGCTCATCTGGGTTTGAGGCGTAGCGGAAGGTGGTGGACGTGTGAAGGGGTGGAGCAACGGCGCTGTGCGTGTTGAGGTGATCATCAGCGTGGATACAGAGTGTTGCAGGGGTGAGCATCTGTGAGGGCCTTTGGAAGGGGCCTGTGGCTAGTTCAGGTTGAGGTGGGAGGGTTGAGGCCGAAGGCCCGATCTCGTCGACGGGGAGGCCAGAAGTGTGAGACGAAGAGGCAGTGGTGCCATTAGTTGCCGAGGTAGGTGACATATTTGATCGGCGACTTTTGCTGGCTTGCCAGTCGTCCGAAATGGAAATACCAAGTACTATTTGACTGGGAAATCTTCTGAATTCTCAAGAATTCTTCGAATTACAGTACGTGCGAAGACTGCGCGATTGACGATGTGGGTGAAGAGCCCAGATAGATTTTCGTGTTCTCAAGCACAAAGCCGCAAGATCTCGCACTCGAGCTGAAGTATGACGGGAGAAAGTATCTGATGAGTCCTGCGTCATGTGCTGTATGACTGGACAGACCCGAGTTGGAAATAAGGGCACAAAGTCTTTCTATCACGAGTAAAAGTTGTCGAGTCGGTCCGGTATGTCGTAATATCTGAGTCCCGTTATCGGCTCCGGCTTCCGGAATTTGCACTTCGGGATCACCCGAGGATGCGAGATTCAGGGTCCTACCAGTAAAAGTAAGTGGGCAGTAGACTAAGTTACTTGTACTCGCTGGCCTTTCCGTCGCACAGAAGCACGCCCTAATAACGACGACGTATATAATGCAATGTGCATTGATTCTTCCCACATCTTGTCACACATCAAGGTGTTGACGATGTTGACGAGTCTTGCTTCAAAGAATTAATGGCTGGAGGTAGTACGATGTTTAGTGGTCTTGGATTATTTCTTATTGCATTATCATTCGATAGGTTGTTCGGAGGCATTCATAGACCTCCCTTGCCATACTTTATATCCTTTAATCCTTTGATCCTTCAAATGAGATACCTGTACCAACGCCGAAACCATGATCATGACGAGCGAATGTATTTGCTTCCGTTGCACCTGCAGCCCGGGTCTAATAAAGGGCTATGAAGCAATGCAACAGTACTGATGCAAGCAAAACAATTAAGTAGCGACGAAGATTCCGTTGCTCACAGTACCGGTCTCTTTGAACGGTAGTGTCTGTAGGTGTAAACTTGGCCGATCAGACGTTATCAGTCTGACCGACGAAAATCCACCTCGTTGTATCAACGACAGCCGTCTAGGCCTGCGAAGGTATATCCGTCATCTCTTTGGCGTTGTCGTGGGTTTCCGTCTGAGACCGGTCTACTTGGCTCAATTCGGCGCCTTGAATACTCTGGCCCCGCTTCCGGCTTGGGAGGATAGAGAATCGCGAAGTCGTCGGGGAAGGCGAGGCTATTGGCGATAGGCCGCCATTGTCTTGACTGTGGTCTGAGAACTTGGAAAAGAACCCTCGCTTCTTCGGTGGCTGCGCTTGCTGCGCTTGCATGTATTGAACCTGTGGCTTTTCCTCGTCTTCGTTCAATCCGACGTCCTCGAACCCTTCGCCCTCGCCCTCTTCCACAGCTGACGGTGGTTCGCGTTCGAAGAGGCGCTGGCGGGGCATGCGAGGAAACCGCGCTGAGTCCATGGATCGACGGGTTGGGAAGGAGTCTTGGTTGACGACTGGAGACTTTGCGCAGATGTCCTGTGATGCAATCCAAGCACGTCAGCTCTGGGGGCTAAAATCAAGGCTTGGATCGGTATCTTGGCTATGACGTACAAAGGAACGACGGTACGAGTCAAACGATTCCCTAGAGATGCCGAATGGCTCGATCTCACCCAAGTCGCTTCTCGTGTCGGTGGAGGTGCGCGACAGGTAGCGACGGGGCCATGATGCTTTGTCTTCGGTAGTAGGTGATGGCTGCCAGCGTTAGCATTCAGTCGTCGCATTATGGAAGGCTCATTTCGGCCTGAGCATTTGCTAACTCACTGGAAGGTAGACGCCGCTGTCATTGACCACTGTATGCATTTATTGTCAGCGCATGCATTGTCTTCAGTGTCGCGCAATGGTTGCCCTCGCTCGTAAATAGAACCAAAGCAAGCTACCCATGCGGCATGGTCGCGCGACTGGGGTGACTTTTTCATGCATACCGCTCATCTTGTATTCGCCTTTGTCCTGGCTCTGGCGACTCGAAATGCTCATGGCAGACGAGGCCTTGGAGCCCACAGTGTCGATGCGCTCAAAACCTGGCGGGGTCCGGAGTCCGGACTCGACGCTCAGAGGCGGGCGCAAAGCGCCATCGTCGGCTTGTCGCCGGGTGAAAGGGTTGCGAATGGGCATCTTGAATGTTGGTTATGCTGAGGAAAATGCAAGTCGGAATGTGCCGGGCCTGCTAATTGAGCGGACAGTATTCAATTGAGAGGGATCGCGGACGTCGAAGATAGCAATGAACATGCGAAGAAACAGGGTGATGTTGACCAAAGGCGTTTATCTTTTGAATTAGGGTTGACACAAAGGATGGCAGAGTTTCGGATGGACTGTTGGGCGGATTCCGAAAGGCGTAGAGGCACGGCTGAGCCCGAGACCGAGGTCGCCAGTGGTGTAGTGCAACACTAGGTTGTGGCACGGATCGTTGCTGAAAGTAGACCCTTGCTGGGAAAGGTCAATATTGTTACGGAATGTATGAAGATCGCATGTGTTGCTAATGAAATGCCAGATGATTTTAGTGGGTTTGGTGAGATTTGTCTATTCAGTGCCAGGGTTATAGAGACGGCTGAGGCTGATGAGGCTGAGGGTGCAGGTGGGTTCAATTTTAGGGAACCAGAATCCTTCTGTAAGATGCGAGAGACACGGTGAGCATTTGTACTGCGATACCCAGTCGTCAGAGGCCAGCCATCCAACTTGCCATGGATCGAATGTCATGTTGGATCTCAGAAGGCACGACTGGTTATGAACATCTCCTCGAAATGTGGAGTGATGCGCCGTCTGTCCATTACGCACTCTTGCGTACCTGGGTAGTATCCTGCATCCAGTTCCAAGACTTCCCCCAAACTATGGAAGTCCGGCAGTATGGATCAGGCACACGAGAGAGGGAGTATCGTCATATACCTACTCTCGTGGTCTGGCATACAGGGCTTGCCAGAACACAAAAGCCTGGCACAACGCGAGCATCCTTCCATCGTCATCGTTTTCGGGCTATTGGCGCCGGCGGCTCGACATTGCCACCCCACTTTTCCACTTTCTGTGCTCCTTGCAAGGCCCCCACGTTCACTCGGTACCTAAGTCGGCATGGTCGGCCATCGGCCTCAGCGAGAAAGACTAGTCTGTATCTGTACGTCGCGTACAGACCACTCCCTGCCGCCTGCGTACTACCATTCAAGGGAAGATCATCTCCGCTAGTAGGTAGGCACTTTTGCGGGGCTGGATGCAGGTACTTATGTGATTGTGGGCGCACTTATAAGCTTTCGCTGGCGCCCTCTTCTTCCTACCATACCAGCATAGCCGCATCCTATTTATGCGGAGTCTAATTCATAGCCTTCGAATGCGCCAATCCAAGTGGAAGGTTCATTGAAGGGATCGAAGTCTCTTGAATTGGTACACCCAATTGATGACACCGACGACGTCAAGCCCCATCATGTGCTAGCCCTTCGATGTGGACATCTTTTAGAATGGGATCGAGTTCCTTGCTACAGGGTTGGCCCAGAAAGTCGTCTGTTAGGTCCTTAAGTCAGCATTCTGACCGCAAACCTTGACATATTAGTCTACCAAGAAGATCAGCTTGTGGACATATGCGGCCAGTATTATCATGTCGCCAGTGAGGCGATCCAAAGTCTGGTCTGGTTGACCATCTTCCCCGGCTCGAACATAATTGCGCTCCCACACCGGCGACGTTTATTGCCTGGCCAAGCAGCGTAGGATGCCTTCACAGTGCCTACAGCAAAGCAGGAAATCCGAGGTTATGGACTTGCGTTGCTAGAGCCAGAGACACCTTGACTGGGGGGACGCTCGACGTCTCTGAGCTACTCTTTAGGAGAGGCCAGGAACCTCTAGTATAGGTGGTATGCCACATGGGACACTGTGGACCGCGGCGAGTGTGTCCTATTATTTCATCCCGTTATCTCCGTGAACCAGCATGTTTGTTAGACACAGTACATGCTCTAGCTTCGACATACGCACAGTCTGCATTATGCGAGCGAGGAACACTGCTACAGTGGATTGAATATATACATTCCGAACATAGGACCGGAAACTGAGCTGAGTCGGGCCCTGCAAGCCAGATCCACCAAATTGCTCACCTTGCTGCCCAATTGTGGGAAGCAGTTATCGCGCACAATCTTATCGGACCCGAACTCGCGCAGTTCTCGGCCGTGCTTATGCGACGCGTTAGAAAGTCCGCAGGCCGTTTTGGGAAGTCAGACGGACCAAAGACCGGCCGATCGACCAGGAATAGTGCTGATTTTTGTTTTATTGCTCCTCAAGTAGGTACTCTGACCTGAGGCTGTGCTCGCATTTTATCTCTTATCGTGGAGGTCAAGAAACGTGTTTTGTCAATCGTCCTGTGGCTCAATTGGCTCGAGGCTGGTCCAGGCGGTCAGGAGTTACACTACTGCATCCTATAGTTCCAGGTAAGAAAATGAGCGCGTCATCTAGCACGACATGACCAGCTGGTCGATGAGATGGATTCGAATATGCTCTTCACAGAGTCAACAATTTGAGTTCGCCCATCTCTGCAAACCAGACGGGCAGGTAGGTATATGCGGCTATGGGATGATGTATGCTGTTGTCTACATTCCCATCAGAGTAGAAGGTTAGAGAATCGATTTCGGTGTGGATTAATAATCTAGGAGCTTGGGCACATGGAAAGTCTCCCTACATGCATTTGGGCATGGGACAGCGGGCGCAAAGATGTACTCTATACTTGTACTTTTCTGCCTTCCGCACCCCTGCAAGTGTACGGTCTTAGGAGGTACGGAGTACATACGCAACGTTTCTGGCCTAAATCCCAGGGGAGCGGCACACAGGTGATCCACGGCACCCTTGGACCCCTCGCTTACATAGGAAGAACGGCTGAAAGAATTCCTGACCTTCTTGTTGCTCTTGACTCTCTGATACACGCACATAGTTATCCGGGACCAGCATCAATGCCGTGAGGCCACGCGGCATGTTCTTACGTGCTGTATCAACGATTCAACATCGCGAGCACTCACCGGCACCTCGGACACTGCTTGACTCATCGTCTCCCTCTTCCACCCGCCAAGCTCGACTTGCCCATAGTGACAAAGCTGCTCCACTATACCTTCGAGTTCCAACTGCGCCAACACGACGTCGGACAACCCGAGCCAGGCATATTTAAACTTTTAACCCCCCCCCCCGACGGCCCGGTTCGGCACCATGTCCTCACCGGATACGGACACGGCCATGAACGGCGGAGAGATGGGAGACAGTGTGACTGTGCAAGTAAACGGCAATGATGCACACGCCAGTAGCACATCATATCCCCCAAATAACGCAGATGTACCCAAGCCGAAGCGCTTGGCGTGTATGATATGTAGGAAGAGGAAGTTGAGGTGCGATGGCAATAGGCCACGGTGTGCCACCTGTACCAGGTTGGGCCATGATTGTGCATACGACGAAGTCCGGAGGAAGAGCGGTCCCAAGCGTGGATATGTCAAAGCCCTGGAGGAGCGATTGAGTGCGTGACCCCCCTTTTCATGGCCGTTCTCATTCGCATCCTGTCGTACACTCCGACGAACTGAGCCCAGCCTCGCTGACTTACACAACCTGTAGAGCAAGTTGAGACGCTGTTGAAGACGCAAGACCCACCAGCTGCTCCCAAGGCTGTTGTCAATGATGCGCAAGCAACGACCGCCATTGCTGATATACAGGGTAGTCATGGTACGCCGCCTATGCCCAACCTCAGTGTCTCGGATCCAACCATCAGCCTTGGAGGTAATGCCAATGGGGACGCGGATCGATGGAACTTCACCACCGACAACAACTCACCACAGCCACAGCAGACGGGGCCTGACACCTTCGACTTCAATGCTATCCCTATACAAAGCAACTTCACCTGGGAGATGATAGGACTTGGCCTGGAGGAACCTTTACCGGCGCAGGAATCCATCGATGAGTTTCACCAAATCTACTTCGAGAAGATCCACCCATCCCTACCCATGATACACAAATATCGCTATCTTGCGGCTATGAACCTGCCGCCGGCTCAACGACCACCAGTGTGTCTGAGATATGCCATATGGACCCACGCATGCTCAGTAGCGGAAAAGTACAGTGGGTTGAGAGACTTGTTCTACCAGAGGGCCAGGAAATATGTCGAATCCGACTACATCAAAGGCTTTGGAGAGCATCTTATATCTGTGGCCCATGCGCAGACCCATGTGCTTCTCGCCCAATTCGAGTTCAAGATGATGTACTTTCCCAGGGCTTGGATGAGCACCGGCTCGGCGGTACGGCTGTGCCAGATGATGGGCCTGCATCGTCTCGACGGTAACGGTCTGGATGTGAAAATGTGCATACCGCCGCCAAAAGACTGGACCGAGAGGGAAGAGAGAAGGCGGACTTTCTGGATGGCCTTTGCTGAGGATAGATATGCCAGTATTGGAACGGGATGGCCCATGACGATTGACGAGAAAGACATCATGACCAATTTGCCTGCTTCGGATGAAGCATTCGATATGAGCAGGCCCGAGCAGTCACAGACCCTTTCTGAGAGTATGACACCAGAGGGTGCCACGAACATCTCGAATTCGGGTGGTGTCGTGTTGATGGCGTGTTTGTTCGGGCGCAATCTGCTCCATTTACACCGTCCGGACGTTGACGATCGCGACCACGACCTCAATGGCGAGTTTTGGAAACGACATCGGAACCTCGACAACATCCTTTTAAACACCTCTTTATGTCTGCCAGCGCATTTGAAACTAACTGCCGGTCTATCAAACCCGAATGTCATATTCACAAACATGTGCATACACACGTCAACCATCTGCCTCCACCAAGCTGCGATCTTCAAGGCGGATAAGAACAGACTGCCCTCGTCAGTCAGTGCAGAGAGCAAGGTGCGCTGCATCACGGCGGCCAATGAGATAGCGAGCACCATGAGGCTGATATCGCACATTGACCTTTCTACTGTGAGTTTTGGAAGCCTCTCTTTTGTACCTCAAACAATGACTGATAGCTGTGCAGATCAATCCCTTCACATCCTTTTGCCTATATGTCGCCGCGCGGGTCTTTGTGCAGTATCTAAAGAGTCGACCTGACGAGAGCCAAGTTGCTGACTCGCTACGATTCCTTCTCGCGGCTATGAATGCACTAAAAAAGCGAAACCCCCTGACGGAGTCGTTCCTAGTCCAGCTAGATGTTGATCTTGAGGCCCTTGGCACGCGGATTCCTAAGCTTAGGAATGTGTTCCAACGCAGTACAGATGGTGTCTTTGTGAGTCTTACACACGCCCGACGCTCCAAAACTGCACTTCCTGACTAACCGGCCCATTTCTAGCCACGAGCCTTCCGTGGTGTGGACGCTCAACCAACTGAAGGTCACGGCCACGGCATCGTACCTGGCTCGAGCGATAGCCCTGGACAGTGCTTCATGAGACAAGATAGCGACAGTACCGGCAAAACTCCTGACATCATCGAGATAGATCCGAGCCTGACCAGCGTTCCTCAAAATCCTATCCCGGCTTTCACCGGCATGGAAGGGCGTTGGCCCAAGGATGATTCGATGTCAATATTAGACCGGATGCGCCAGAAAGGCAATTCGGGCAGATTCTTCGGTTCGAGTCTATTACAGGACATGATTAATAATGACAACTTGAACACCATGTCGGTCTCGTCGGACACAGGGCAGTCCTCCGACCGACCGACACCCAACTCAAGCACGTCCGCCTCGGACAGGCAGCAAAGCAGCAGCAGTGGTACACACGGAGCTTCGGGCCGGAACTCGTTCGAGACCTCACCTGCGTCATCGTCCGCGCACCGACACTTGCCCTCCCTTTTCGATGATATGCCTGGAGGAGAGGTGCCAACCGGCTTGACGCCGGGGCGGCAGTTTGGCGCGCCCGAGACACCGAAAAATGCGGCGGATGCAACAGATGCGCCGGGCACTGGCGACTTTTCATGGGACAGCTTTGGGGCTGGTACGGGCATGACACCGATGAGTGAGGGGGTGTTGAGGACGATGTTGCAGATGGGACCGATGGAGACTATGGATCTGGGATGGGATAATCCTCCTTGATTGAGATTTGACTGCATATAGCGGGGTTGTGATACATTGATGGTCAGCTTGGCGCACGGGGTTGCGTTTTCGTGACAGATGACACTAATGGGAGGGGTATCTGGTCCCTGATCTGGATATATGGCGCGGGCTACCTACACTGGGGGAGGGTTGATAACCTGCGTCTTGGAGATGAAGTCATGGATGAAGCTTTGGCGTTTTTGTCGAGCATATTGGTCTGGCTGGAAACTTGGCTGCAGCTGCAGTGTGTATAGTTCTAACGGCGACACATCTCCCATCAGGAGTACTTGGAAAGGCTGGCTAATCCCACTCTGGACATGGCAAGAGGTCCAAAAGGCTAGTAATGACATTTATGAGGACGAACAACTGATGAAGCCGGAGTTGTACAGGTGATGATTTGAATGGTGACTATAAGAGTGAAATACCATGTTCCACGTAGGGCACCCAGTGCTTGATCCGTGGACAATTAACAGACGCTTACGTCGATCAAAACACGAGGTCTGCCAGTCATTGTACGCGTCGGCGAACTCGTTCTTGCATCTGTACTTACGTACCACAGATGTTTGGATGAAGTTGGACGTGAAAACATGTGACCATGCTCACACTATAAATAGCAATACTGTACGTGCTTCCGTACTCCGGGCCGCTGCTAAGAGTAGTCGTTCGCTCGGACTTGTAATGCACATGGAAATGGGATTTCGCCAACGCATCCCGTCTTGTGTCTGGTCCAAGACACAAAGCCATAAAGGCGTTAAATGCACTAGAGGATTAAGACTGTCTGGCAATACGAGGACAACGAGTTGACGACCCAGCGACCGAGCAGGGTAATCGGCAGTTGATTGAGTTTCGTAGCGAATCAGGCCCAGAGGCAACACGCGAATAGGGAGATTCCGGCAGTTTAGAGTATTCTGTTTGAGGTCTGTCAAGAGTTGATGGGGATTGTGGAAAGATTGGTGGCCTCCGGGTCCGTCGTCCGAAAATCCTCATAGAGACAAGCCCCGTGAAAGAGCGGAGCCAAGCCCACGTATATGACGCCGTGTGGGCTCCGCCGCAGTGGTGGTGTGGCGCTGCAGGCAATCTAGCATGGATCCTCCGTGCTTGTCAGGCAGTGGTCCAGAGAAAGGGCCTTTCCACCCTGTTTGTTCCCCACACCAAAAAATATCCATGGTTGCCATTGCTCTGACAATCTGACAATCAACCACCCCCCCCCCCCCGGCGCAGCGGCAAAACAAGGCCTCGTGAGAGAGTTCAGCTGCGGACCCGGGCGACACGAACTTTCTGCAAAATGTGAAAGGCTGAGTGACGTCCTAAAAATGGAGCTGCCCAAGGTTCTTGCCGCAGATCCGAATGTTGTCGTGCGTGTGAAGTATATTGCTGGTGCGCGTCCCGTATCCGGGTGGCTGGTGACCAGTCTCTTGATTTCTTGGAAGTCTTTTTTGTTTTGTCATGTTGCTTGGTTTTTAACGTCCTTTTCGTCTTTTCACCATTGGACCCCCCAAGCAACCTCAAAGACGAGCAAGAAGAATCCAAGATGGCATCGCCGGACCGCGAGAAATGGCTCGATGTCTTTGACACGCCATATAGCAATGGCGCAAACACGGCCGCAAATGGCCTGTTCCTCGGTCTCATTTGTTTGAGCCTGGTGGCATGTGTCGCTATTTCCTGGAGGAAACAACGCTTTATCCCCTTCAGCTTCGTCCTCTGTGTAGCCTACATATTCGAGATAATTGCCTACGCTTTACGATTCCAGGGCTGGGACTTTACAACATTCAGCGTCCAATTTGGTTTGTCCACGATAGCGCCGGTATTTGTCACCATAGCGTACGTTTTGCTCCGTTTCACTACCAATATTGTGCCCTCATCAGAGACCAAAGTACTAATAAACACATGCAGAATCCACCTCGCAACCGCCGAAGCCATCGCCCAGCTCGGAGCAGAATATGCGCCTCTCTCCCCCTCCGCGCATCTGCGCACCTTCATCTGGACCGACATTGTCTGCCTCTGCATCCAGGCCCTCGGCATCAGCCTTACCTTCTCTGGCGCTCGTGCTGCCGGCCCATGGGGCCTGATGCTGCCTAAACGCGCCCACGTAGGCCAAGCCATCCTCTTCGCGGGCCTCCTCATTCAAACGCTCGCTCTCGCCGGCGCCCTGGGTGTAATTGCCGTCACCTACGTGAGGGCAGGAAAAGCTGACAGGACACGGGGCTATTCGACCTTTCAACGGGGCGGCCCGAGTGGTGTCCCTCTCAGCCCCCGGTTCAAGCTCTTCCTGGCCGCCTTGCCTCTGGCAGGGGCCTGCGTCCTCGTGCGTTGTGCATACCGCACGGCCGCGTCGTGGGGCGGAATCGGCAGTCCCATCGCCAGGGATTTGTTACTCTGGGTGGTCGTCGAAGGCGCGCTGCTCACCGAGGCTATGGTCTCGCTAGCGGCATTCCACCCAGCTCTTTGCTTGGACGACATTAGCGGTGAAAGTACACGTACCCAGGATCTTGAGGCGGGGCGACAGGAGGCAATCGGGAAGAGGTATAGCAGTGGGACAACCATGTCGATGGGGGATATGTACGAGAGAAAAATGTATGAGCCGCAGCAGCACCTTGGCGAGGGAAGCCAATTGATGTTCAGCAGCAACGTCATGGCGCCTTCGGAGGCCGGGTCTTCAGACGCAGCTGGATCAAGACGAGGGTCTGCGGGTGTGCTCGATGCGAACCCATACTATCGCTACGAAGACCCCTTCGCGGGCAGTCCAAGTCCAAGCCCGAGCCCGCGCGATCGTAGCCCATACGACGCTCACTATTCCGAAGACATCACCGCGGAGTCGAGGCGGCTGTCGCCCATGGAGGCGGAAGCAGAGGAGGAACGCTTCGAGACAGAATCGTTTGTGCAGCCGCCTCGGAAGTCGAGCAAGAGGCAGAGCAGAGTGTTGTCGCTCACCGAGGCTGAGCTGGCGGCCGAGGCAGCGGACTACGTGGACGACGAGACTTTTGTCATGCCGCCGCGCAAATCCAGCAAAAGAGTCCAGCCGGCACGGGGCCTGTCCGTGAGGTCGGACGACGATTCGTTGGAGGTGGCAAGCTTCGTCCTGCCGTCACGAAAACCGAGCAAGATGTCAACAGTGCGCGGGGAGGAGGATCTAGATGCTGTTTCTCTATATTCGCAGTAAATGGAGGGGAATACGAAGAATGCTGGCTATGATACCCTGGAGTTAAGGTTGAACAATTACAATAATTCCTAATGCCTACAATTTTGTGAATAGATTGTGGACCGCTTGTTTGATCTGCGAGACCGGCTATATCGAAGCTTTGCGGCGTATGGTTAACACACTGCGTGGTAGTACTTACCTAGAAAGCCATCAGTCGATTGTAACCGGGCCTTTTGGACATGACTGTGTGTGGTCCAGTAAGCCGCCTGGAAGTGTGAGACGGTCGCAAATTCGCTGGGATGAGATAAGACATCAATAAAGCGTGGAGTTCTTGTAGTTGAGATTTGGTCTCTACAAATTCACCTAGCCAGATACTTTTGAGGCAAGGAGACAGGGATGGGGTCTATGCACGGACCAAACGGGAAGCGTGGAGAAGGGTCTGTTAATGTGGGGCAAATCCAATCTGACTTCTCTTGAGTGCACGCGAGACTCAACTAGAATTGGAAAATTTTCAACTTTTCCCCTTCTCCTCTCCATGTGACATTATTGTCACCGCCTTGTAATGATAAGAAGAGAGCCCTACGATGTTTCTGACTTCCTTCAGATCACCATCAACTCCTAAAACTTTCACCAGCCTGTTGTAGGTCCACTCACCCTCCAGATCACTGCCTACTAGGCGTCAGTCCTCCGCCACCAACGCTCCCTCAACACCGGCCGTGATACCCTCGCGGCCATGGCGACTCACACGCCCGTCCGGTCAGAGCGTCGGTCATCGCCAGCCGCCAAATCTTCTGCCCTAAAGTCCATCTTGAGGACAGTCTCCACAAACTTGGCCCGCAGGAAAAGAGAAGAGGACGAGGACGAGGAAGAGTCCCAGCCACAGAGCCCGACCAAACGTCGCAAGACCGTCGTCTTCGACATGGGGTCCAACACAGTACAGAGCATCGCATTCCAATCGCCTGGCGAGGTTAAACAAAAGACGGAGGACATCAAACAAGTCGTCCTGAAGGCCCTCAGGGACCACTCTGCTGGGGATCAAGAAGGCTACGACACACTCAAGGGCATCTTTCGCGACGATCAACGCCAGAAAACTTCTCCGAATTCGAGTCAAACTGAAGACAATGTTGAGCCCTCCGACTTGATCTACTATGTCAACGCCTTGAAGGCATGCGCTCCTCAAATCAATCGATCCTGCGCCGGACTCGTCCAGGAGGTGCTCGGGATTCCGTGGCTGGGACGAGCCGACAATTTCGTGACTTCTTATATCGACTTCCTCGCAAATCTCGTCACCGCCCAATCCATCTACCTCAGCAACGTACTCGGGATGCTTGTGGAAAAATTTCGTCACTTCAAGCCTTCGCAGTGGCAGGCTGGGGACTTTCCTGAGGTGGCTTGTGATATCATGCGACAACGGCTTCACCGCGCCCTTGGCCAGGTCCTGCAGCTGTTCCCAGCGGCGAGGCGTGTGGTACTTTCTTTGATCAACAAGGAATTTCCCTTTTCGGACGAGCCGAAGCCTGTGCACATGGCTTTCGTGCAAAATTTACTGCGTCTACGGGAGTACGCGCCGGATATGGGACCAGAGATCATGGAATTGATCACAGACCGACTCGTTAAGGTGAGCAACCCGTTCTTCTTCCTGAGTCGCGCGTGAGCTAATGCCGCTTAAGATCGACGTGCAGATCCAAGTTGATCTCGATGAAGCCGACGACGAGGTGGCTGCCGGTGTAATGCACCAACTCAAATCCACGCATACCGAAGAGCCAGATGATGAAGACGATTTGAGCGACGTGGACAGTGTCGCGAGTGACGAAAGCGACGACCGCCTCGAATTAAGTGGGAAAATCTTAAAGGCCGCGCAACATATTCAAAAGATGGACTCGATTATGGATACCTTGTTTCATCTCTACGAGCCAGTCTTTGCCAACCCGGACTCTGATGAGGCTAAAGATATATTCGAAAATATGCTCGCAGAATTCGTCAACATCATTCTTCCTACATACTCGAGCCGGCACACCCAATTCCTCATCTTCCATTTCAGCCAGCTCTCAGAAGACTTGACGGACAGATTTGCTGGAGTCCTCCTCGACATTGCGTTCGGCAACCAGAACTCCATGATCACAAGGCAAAATGCCGCCGCATATCTCGCCAGCTTTGCTGCTCGAGGCAAGAAGGTTCCCCCTGAGTCAGTGCGGACAATCTGCACCGTGCTGATCAAGCACATCGATGTGTACCGACATAGACATGGGAAGAATGCTCGACCGGACCTGCGGAGATTTACACCTTACTATGCCCTCTTCCAAGGCCTGCTCTATATCTTCTGCTTCCGCTGGCGTGACTTGATCATCGACGCCCCAGCCACCGTCGACATCGACGATCCTGCCTCCTTTCTCGGGCATGGAGCTGAGCTAGAGTGGTTGGAAGAATTGAGGCCCATCCTCCATAGCAACATCTGGTCAGAGTTCAAACCGCTCCGCGTCTGCCACCCGACCATTGTACAGGAATTTGCCAAGCTGGCTGGCCATCTGGGCTTTATGTACATTCACGACAAGATTGAGCTTGACCGGCGCATCTACTTGTCCTCTTTCGTCTCCTCAAGCGTCGAGGCGCTGCGTGAGACTGCAAGCCACAACCCGTATGACGAGAGCTGGCTGCAGCTTACGCCGTACTTCCCGTTCGACCCATACCAGCTTCCCGAGAGTCACCATTGGGTGGATGAAGACTACGTGCCTTACACACCGTTCCCGGGACTCGATGATGACGAAGGAAGTGAGGTGGATGATACGTTGGACATGGATGAAACATTTGGTGAGACCAGCTTCGGTGAGACGACGTTTGGTGAGACTTCGTACCTTGAAGAAGACACGGAGACGGATGAGGGAAGCGGGAGACATTGAAAACCGGCAACGAATGGGCGTTATTATGGTAGGGTCAAAAGGAAAAGTTCATATATAGCATTGCTACGGCGTTATACGGGGTTTGCGACAGAGATACCAGGCATCGATAGGAAGCACCTCTTTCTAGGAGCGTTAGGAAGCAATCTACGCCAAAGGGCACGATTACAGCGATAATCGTGCATACAAGTCGTATTGAAACGCAACGTGTTTGCGTCGTCTTTCTTATATTTGATATCTCGAACCTTGCTGAGCGCCTCTGATGCAAATTTGTCTCATGACGAGATCAAACAAGGGTATCTATCATCCCACCCTACGCTGTGCTCCATATTGTCCTGTCATGGCAATCTATCAAGACCTTATCAGGCCATAATTGATCCATATGCCGTAGAGTTAACCGAAAGTTGGTTGTTCCCGGCCGTGGCAGGCGCCACCATGAATTTCCAGTGATACAGACCCACGAGAGCTCCGTTATATCGCAACAGACCGCGCCCTTTTGACTCGATCACCTTATTTCTTGCCAGTCTCGACGCCCACGATACGGAGCTGGCCCACATCAGTGTAGGCAAGCTGGTACCTCAAGGGCGCCCAAGCTACGACGGGGCTCGAAGTAGCGGTCTTGAAGGTGTGAACCTTCTCACCGCTCTCGACATGAAACACATCGATTCCTACGGGCTGTCCCTTTTCCATCTCGACATCGCTACCCGCCACGAGATAATATCCATCGTGCGTGAAGCTCATGCACTTGACAGGGCCGACCAGGTCTGTGAGCGTACGGCGGCAGATCCAGTCCTCGGTGTCGTACAGGCATACCAGCGAGTCGGTGCCGCCCGAAGCGAGGTAGCGGCCGTTGGGGGACAGTTCGGTGGACAGGACCGAGCCGGTGTGGCCCTTGAGCGAGTACTCGCGGGAAGCGTTGGGGCCGTCGATGGCGGTGCGGTCGTAGGAGTAGTTGATGACGGGCTTGAAGTCAGGGTAGGAGAGGATACGCACGGCGCCGGAGCCGGTGGCGACATAGACGCGCTGCCGGGAGTAGCAGAAGAAGATCTGGTTGGTCTCGACGGACTGCTGGTGTGAGGAGATGGGGGTAGTGCTGGTGGGGGATAGTACGTAGACATTGTCGGCCTGATTAGTGGGCGGTCAGTCTTTTGGTACTCGACTATATGGAATGTACATAAGAGATACAGAGAATCAAACGGATGAAAAGACTTTACCTTGTTGCCAACGATCAGGGACTCACCCTCGGGGTCCCAGGCTAGGGTAAAGGCATTGCCGAGGCCCTTGACTTCGTTCACGCAATTCTTGGTGCGCACGTCCCAAAACTTGACAACGCCATCATTGCTCACGCTGCAGAGCTCAGCTTCCTTGACAGGATTAAAGGCGACCTTCTCGATAGGGGCATTGTGACCCTTGAGCTCGGTAGAGAAGCGGACGAGGGGGCGCTCAGGGTTCCCTTCATGGGTGACAGTGTTAGTTTGAGAGTCTCGTCAAGTTGAGGGGCCTTTATACTTACAAACTCGGAGCGTCTTGTCGGCAGCACCAGTAGCAACCAGATTCCCAAAGGGATTCCAGTTGATGGACCGAATGCTATGTTGAACAGGTTTGTTAGGGATGTCAAAGGGAGGAAGGTTGGGACAAGTATATGTCTTGGGGTGTGAGCGATTGAAAGCAACGGAGGGGAATTTGAAAGTAATTCCCTCTTCGTAATCAAGCTGTAGTGAAGACATACTTGGTATAGACAGCTCCTCTAGCTGCAGGATTCTCACTGTATGCCTGGGGCTTGAAGGCGTTGAAGTAGACGGGAAAGCGTTCCTTGACCAAGCTCTGCCTTGGGCGAAGGGGAGCAATTCTGGGTGACTTGTTGGTTGAAGCCATTGTGCAGTGTATTGAGATGTCTGTTGGCCCGTGTTAGCGTGCATCTGATTCACTTGGTAACACTCCCTGGAACTCGGTTGGTTCAATGTGGCTTGCCTCTTTGTTGGTTCGGTCAATCAAGGTGTGGATGGAGGACAGGTTCCTTTCATCCAGTATCATGAAAGCCCAAGATGGAGGGATGAAGAAGAGGTTTACAGTTTGAACACATTCCTGTACTTCATACCATCAGGCTATATATTAGGGTAGTGAAAAGAGATCAACATGAGGGTCTCACGACATCAAGCATTGTGAGGATTCTGAATGTCAAGTTTGGTGTTGAACATCCTGGCACTATCTTCAGCGGAGCTAGGTTAGGTAGGACCTTGCGGCTGAATCCGGTTGCTCCTCAGAGTGCCAAACAGGGCTGACCCTAGACCACAAGGTGCCACTTTGGTCCCTAGAGCAGGTCCCCCATCCGTCGTCATCAGGGGCCTCGAGGAAGGGAAGCTGTTCACCTGCAGTGTCTCTCCCAAGGTCTGCATAACTTAGACATCCCACTTTGATACTATATGTCGAGTAGCTGCAATAACAATCACCACCACCCCATTAACAAGATGAGCTAGAAGCTGGCAGTGGTCAATAGCATCACTTTCAGTACACTCAACAGCCTTTTGTTTCTTTTACTTGCCCGGATGAAGACACCTCCTCTGCAGGCGTGCCTCCGGCTCCAGACAGCCAGCCATGTACTGGCCGGTGGGCACTCCTCGAATCTATGCTACCAGCAGCAACCCACCTGCGTCCATCAAGATCACCGTCTCCCATGATGGTCTACCAATTCCATTACCAGGCCAAGACTTGGAAAAGGCCGACAAGAGCAGCCTCCTGACCGCTGATTCCGCTTCAAGTGCGGACGTGCCCATTCCTGGCACCCCTCTTACTCCCCATACGCCTGCCATCAGGCCTGTCGAACATAACCTCTTCGATGCTACAACATCAGACGCCTCGGGGAGTGGCGCTTATTCCGCTGAGCCCGCAGGAATTCCGCTCAAGGAACCAATTCTGGCTCTGCGCGTCTCGCGTACCGGTCAAGTCTTTGGTGTCATCACCGCGACGTCTATGACCATATGGCAGGCCAAGGTGCGTGCGACAGCGGAGAGAACCCAGCCATTGATGTGCAGCACGCTGACTATACTGACCGTGCACATAGCCCACAGTCATACTAGCCGTCGTCGTGCGATCCGAGTCCTCCCTCAAGTCCTATGGCACAAATGTCGACTTTTTGCTTCGACCCGACTCTGCCATTTTCGTCGTGCGAACGAGCTTGGGCTATCTTATCACATACTCCCTGGCCACGGATACCGAGTCGCGCGTATACAAGCCGTACTTTACGAGCCATACGAATGTACAACGACGACGGCAAAGCCATTGGGGTGACCCGGGTCATTCTGCGCCAGACCAGTTTCTATGGGGTCCGGGCGAGGGCCGCGGTGTTAGTGACATTAGCGTTCGGTTTCGAATGGTGATCAAGGTCGACGCCGGCATAGAGAGTGCCCTTGCGCTCGACGAGGAAGTGGTAGTGGCGACTCGCAAGCCGGCTGCTGTGCAATGCATTCGCTGGACCCCCGACAGCGCAGGCAACCAGACAAGTACCGAGCTTCTCAGTAAGATGGCATGGCTTAGTAAGAAGGTCACGGTCCTAGAAATGACGAATGATCGGTCCATGAACTTATCGACATGGGTCACGAGCGATGGAAAGGCCTACGCTGTCCAGCGCACATCGAAGGGGCAGCCAAACCCGGACAATGGTGAGATGGACCCAAAGCGGCTATTCAAGGGCCACTGCTTCCACACGCCCCAGGGAACTCATGACCACGCAAAGCATGCTATCATCAATGCTCGCTTCTCACTCATAGCGCTTGGTTGTGCCGATGGCGCTATCCGGGTCTACACTGTGAGAGACTATTCAGGCAACGTCCCAGTCTCTCATACTCACAAGCTGCCCGTGTCAAAATCTCACTCTGGGGATTTGACGACGTTGAGCTACTCACCGGACGGGTACTGTTTGTTTGCTGGCTATGAGAAAGGCTGGGCGACTTGGAGCGTCTACGGTAAGCCCTTGAGTAACAGCTTCGGAGTCGACCAAAATCTGGTCAACGCCAACGATGAACAATGGATTTCCGGGGTCAGAGATGCTTCATGGCTGGGAGGAGGATCTGAAATTTTGCTCATCAGTCAGCAGCATGATGCATTGTGGCTGCTTGAGATGGCGAGGAGCGCTGTTACGGGATGCTATAGCTCCTCTAATCTTTTTCGCACCGTGCTGCAAACCACCTCGAGCGTCATGATATATCGCGGATACGACTTACCCGACATGAGCACCATATCAGCAGAACCTTTCCTCTGGCACACTGCCAAGATGCCAGCCAAGTACCTGTTGGATCAATGGCCAATCAGATGCACAGTCATTTCCTCGGACGGTCGATACGTGGCTGTCTCTGGTCGTCGAGGTTTGGCGCACTATAGTGTCAACAGTGGACGTTGGAAGACGTTTACCAACGAAGAACTAGAAGATGAGTTTACAGTGAGAGGTGGCATGTGCTGGTATCAAAACATTCTGGTCGCCGCTGTGGAGGTCAACAAATCCTATGAGCTCCGACTTTATTCTCGAGAGAAGGAGCTGGAAAACGTCATCCACGTCCACTCCATGCCGGCTCCTGTTGTCCTACTTACGCCCTCTGGAGAAGACTCGCTTCTAGTTTATACCTACGACAACCTCCTCTATCACTTCATTTTTGCTCCCTCGGGAAATACAGTCAGATTAGTCCAAGTCGGCCAGATCGCGTTCCATGGTATCGTCAGGTCACCCGCCAGAGTTCGAGGTCTTAGTTGGATACTTCCCGAAACTCAGCTGATTGAAGGCGATCCATCGCAAGATGTTCGTGTGGCCTCAGTACTATTCCTGGTGGACGGGAAATTGGTCCTGTTGCGACCAGTAGTAGGCGAGGAAGGACAGCTGAAGTACGATATGAGGGTAATTGCACAGAACGTTGAGTACTACGTCTCCATGAAGGACCAGCCATTTCTCAGCCCCATCGGACCGCCTAGAGATCAGGTTCCAGCGGAAGCTGAGAACGAGGATCTCTTCAACTCAATGTGGATGTTTGATGGCACGGACGTGAAGGCTTGGACAGACATGCAGAACGTGCTCAATACATTGGGGGAGAACCACCGAGACATACCTCCACCAGTTTCGATCTCCGTCGACTTTTACCCACTCTCTGTTTTGCTTGAAAAGGCCATCATACTTGGGGTAGAACCAGATCTTGTCCAGAGAAGGGACGTCAATTTTTCGTTTTTTCGCTTCTCAATTAGAGTAAGTTACACTCCCAACAACCTCCTAATCAAAACGTTGACTAACAATCGCTCAGACAAATCTCTTTCTACCCGAAATACTTCGGCATCATCTCGCTGGTGGCAATTCTTTAGCAGCTCTCCACCTCGCTCAACAATATCAACACCTAGAATATTTCTCCCATGCCCTCGAAGTCCTACTCCACCACGTTCTCGACGAAGAAGTCGACATGTCCCCGGCGCCCTCTCCGGAAAGTGCCATCCTCCCTCGCGTCCTCTCGCTCCTATCCTCCTTCAAAGGCTACCTCGACATCGTAGTCCAATGCACACGCAAGACCGAAGTCCGCTCTTGGCGCACCCTCTTCGACTATCTGCCCCCACCACAGGAGCTCTTCGAAGAGTCCCTCCAGCGCGGCTCGCTCAAGACCGCTGGCGGCTACCTACTCATCCTGCACACGTTTGATGAGCTTGCGACTGCGTCCGAGCAGAGCGTGAGGCTGCTAAGTAGGGCGATGCGCGAGGAGGACTGGGAGCTGTGCAAGGAGCTGGCCAGATTCCTGGCTGCTTTGGATGAGACTGGGGAGACGCTGAGAGAGGCGGTGAGGATGGCGACTGGCAGAATTGAGGCGGGGGTCACGCAAGGAGAAGAAGGAATGGGTGGATCATTGGTGGCGAGGCTGCACGTACCGCAGATACCTGGGAAAGGAGTCAACGGCTCTGGTGCTGGATCGGGCTCCGGCTCCGGGTCCGGGTCAGGAGAGTCAAGCAAGCCCGGTAGTCCAGGTAGGAGCGGAGGAGAGTCCTCGGACGTCAGTATCAACGAAGAAAGCGCTGACGATTCTAAAGCTGGGACTGAAAGATGATTGGGTCGATTTGGAGTGAGGGAAGTCGTGGGGTCGGATACTACAGCAACATAGCAATCATATCAGTAGGAGACATTATCAGTCATCTGCAGAAATATATTCAAAACGGATAAAATTCAATACTTGGACGTTGGTCACCTCTCTTACATAGGTAGCTTTACGCTGCTGATTTGAGTCTAGGTCTCATGAGGATCGGATTGATGACCACTTGGGTACGTCCGCATTTGACTATCAAGCACTATATGCAAATCCATCTAAATGCCACCTGATTTTCAGGAGCTTCATCGCATCCCAATATCCTGGCCCCGAGGCGCATACGTACTGACTGCGCCCGTTGCATAAACCGGCATCTCCCTCCGCCTTCGCCGCCTCTTTAGTTCCACCACCTTCTCCCTCACAGTGACCACCTCCCCATCGCGTCGCGCCCTCTCGCGCCCTTCGCCCAGATCTTCCAGATTCTTAGTCTCCAAGCGAGGCTTAGCCGCGCCGTCGGGCGGGATGACCCAGCGCTGGAGATTGGGTAGGTACGCCCACGAATAGACGGCACCGAGGAGCATGAAGAAGGAGAAGAGGAGGAATGCGAGTCCTTGGCGTGTGCTGGACTTGTAGCCCGAGTTGATCCCAAAGACGACCACGATGGCGACCATGGAGCCGATTTTGCCCGCGGCCGCGGAGACGCCGTGGCAGGTGCAGCGGTAGGTGGTGGGAAATATCTCGGCAGGGATGATGAAGGTAAGGCTGTTTGCGCCTGTTGTTTTTAGGTATCAGCAAGAAAAATTATTTGTCCTCACAGTGATGGGAGAGTGCGTGAGAGAAAGTCAATGGGAGATGTGTTTTGGTAGGGTTGACGCACCAAAGTTGAAGAAGAAGTGGCAGATAGCCACGCACACTACGGTGATCGGCGCAGCCTCCGTATGCGCGACACGATAGTACACAGCACCGGTGATGAGGAACAGCACCATAAGCAGCAAGAAGCTCGCCGTCAGGAAATGCCGTCGGTGAAAGCGGTTGACGAAGAAGGTGCAGCAGGCACTGCCGGCTATGGATGCGATCGACACAGTGAGGAGGTATTGCTTGCCCTGCTCCAGCAGCGTGTCGTAGACAGTGTAGCAGGGCTGTGTATAGTCGGTCTGCCAGGCGGGGAAGGTTGTTTGAGCCCATATCGGGATGGTGGAGTTGCCGCCTTCGAGGGTCGAGTTCCAGCATGCGAGGGCGGGGGTCAGAGGCGGTTTGAGGCCTGTCGCCCAGAGGTCGGCGAGTGTACCGCCTTTGTCAAGGGAGAATCCGTAGAACGAGATGTCTAGGAAGAACCAGGTTGCCTACAGTGCGGTCAGGTTGAGAGTACATGAGGAGAGGGCATAGAGTGTCTTGTCGTTACGCGAACTTACTGCTGTACCTGGTAGAGTGTTAGCGTTGGCTGCAAAAAAGGTCCGAACAAGGAAGCTTTACCAAGAAGGTAGTGCCAATTTCCATCTTTGATGAAGTAGTCGTACAGATTCTCTTTGGAGTACTGTACGGGGACAAATTGGAAAGGCTCCCGGCTCAGCGAGGGGGAATATGGACTTTCGCTAAGTCCAGCCGGGGGCGGACCATAGACCCTTTGAGTGTCGCGGAACGCCGTGCCTGGTTTCCTCTTGACTTCCAGGCTGTAAAGGCCGCAGTCGTAAAGGAAGAAGCGAAAGATGATGGCCAGCACGGCAGGCACACAGCCACATCCGATGACAATGCGCCAGATACCGTCCACGATTTCCTTGCACTTTTCATCGTACAATGTGTTGATACCGCACTGCATTGCTTGCAAGTGATACTGGTTGTTACGCCCCAGCACAACCCAGACACCTACCAGCTGGGCGAGAGCCTGTCCTACTGGTTGCATCAAGAACACCGAGGAGAGCATGGTGGCCCGGGACGAAGTGCTTGACCACTCTGAAGTGATTACAGCACTCAAAGGATACTCGGCTCCTATTCCTATGCCCATGACGAATCGCCACTTGGGTTGCAAAAGTATTAGTATCGACCAGGTTGGGCGTGCTCGGGTGGATGACTTGAACTTACCCATGAAAACAGGGCGAGAAAGGACATGTCATTATAGCCAACACTAGAAGTGGCTACTCCGATGGTCGACACGATGACTAGGACAAGCTCAATGCCGTACAGTCGAGTTCGTCCATACCTATCGGCCAGGTAGCCGAAGAGCAACTGGCCGCAGACGGAGCCGAGGAGGGTGAACAGATTGATCACTAGACCAGGCCATTTCGCGTCCGGGAAGTAGACGAATGTGATAGATGTGTTGATCACATTACTTGCAAAAAGATTGTAGCTGACGTGGGAGATGTCAGTCTCGAAGGGTTTCCACTGTAACGCGGTCTGCCGGAGGATGAGAGAGACAAGAGGCTTACGAGTCTGTGAGGAAGCCCGAGGCAGCAACGCCCCAGATTCTCAAATTCCACGAGTTCAAATCCAACTCATATCTGAGTTGACGGCGATCCTATTGATGGGGGAGCATGCGTGAGATGTTTTGGGCTTTTATAAAGTGGTCTGGCTGTCGCCTTTCCTGCCAGAAGAGGGTGGATGGAGTTTGGCATACCTGGCGATCCCTGGGCGGCAGTGCCGAACTATCATAACCCAGGAAGCCACGATTCTTCTTCTCCACGTCGTCGGGAAACATTCGGCGGCTCATTGTCCCCGAGAAAAGAAAGAGAGGTATAGGTAACTTCTCATGTAGTTGTCTGGGTGGAGACTGGAGTTACTAGTAGTGGGTCCTTGAGCGCATGGTGACATTTACGTGGGTGTGTGTGTGTGCGTGTGTGAAGAGAGGCTCTGGTAATATCGATGGACAGCGAATGTGAGCAGCGTGGGCGTGACAAGTGACAGTGACAATGACAAACGACAGTGGGTGACAGTGACAGTTGACGCCTAGAGCCTCGCGGCCCCGTTGTTGACGTCGGAGCAAGAGATGTACAGTATGCAGCGCGCAGCAAGACAGAGGAGTAGTCTACAGTCCTCGAGGTCAAAGATTGTGCAGGCAGTTGCAGCCGTCGTAGGTTCGTCGTCGAAGGAGAATGAGTGCCCGCGGCTCTGCGGGACTGATCCGGGCGTATTCCGTAGACAATAGGGAGTCAAAGAATGGGGGATTGATTGATGATACCACAGTAGAGGCCGGGGGGTTGTTTTGGAAGGCGAAGGATCCGGTTGGGCGTTGAGCTATGACTGACACAGTATTATGCCTGTGCCATGCATGTACATATCATGTATATGCTGCGGGTGTATGCCCAGGCGCAGGCAATACAGGTAGACCGGGGTGGTGTTTGAGCTTATAGTTTGCAGAGGTGTCCAAGAAGAAACCAACCGCGCAGCAGAGATCAGAGGAGGGATTGAAAACGGAAAGAATAGTCATTCGACATATGCTGGGGGGTGTGGGGTCAGTACAGAAAGTTTATTTCCGCTGGGAGGGGGGTAACTTTATACTGTCCCATAGTGCGATAGAGGTAAGCACCGCACACCTCAAGCGAGTAAGCAAATGAGCACAATACTGATGAGGCTCCCAACAAACCCCCCCCCCCTCTCTCTGGCTATGAACTCCTCCCACACAGTAGCTAAGTTAGCTCCTACTACTTGCAATTACCTAAACATTGACAGCATTGACACGAATGGTGAATGGTGACATTAGAAGCTACGGAAGGGCGTGCAGGTTTATCGTTTGGGCTCGCGGGGAGTTTGTGCAGCTTACCAGGTTTGCATGTTATGCTGCAGGGTGTCAGGGTCTTCCTTTCCTCATCCCACCTCATCTTTGTACGGCAAAACACATGGCCGGCGCCGTTGTGCAGTACAGACCTGTCTGGCCTGTCTGGGCATGCACACTCAAGACTTCTTCGGCCGGGCAAGGTGGTCGATTTTGCGAACATGACCGATCTCTAGGACTGCCTATCACACTACTCTGTACCCACTACGCAGCATGGTACTATGTAAGATCAGCCGCGTCTGTGGCGCTGGGTCAGCATCACGAGTCTGGGCTGTCCACCCACTCGTTCCAGAAAATCCTTCTTCTTCTTCTTTTTCTTCTTCTCGCGCTTACATTACGGTCAATCAGTCTGCCCACGTGGGATAGGCGAGGCTGGGCTCTGTCTCCACCCTCCAGACCTCCCTAGCCCTGACTGAACCCCCACGCATCTAAGACATACAGATGATCGGTCCATCCCGAGAGAGGGGGAGAGCAGAAACAGAACCCCACCCCCATCATTCTACAGCGTGCCGTCCTCTCGGATCTCGCTGCTCTTGTTGAAACCGAGCAAGATGGTGCCCACGGCTTCCCAGCTCTACCCAACAAACCTACTACGTACGAGAGGACTGTCACAACCTGACGTTCCGATTGACTTTGGTGCCAAGAATACTGTAAGTATTGCTGAACACGTCGTCTCCGGGTCTCCGGTGTGGGGGCTCGGGAAGGGCCTGGGGCCTAGGGCCTGGGCTTAGCGGCCTTTTATCTATGCAAGAGAAGAGTACATTCCCATCGCCCATCGATTTGACAACACTACCTGTCAGCCTGCCTACATACCTAGGTACCTAGGTAATCGAGTGGCATGCATTGATGTCTGTCATCACAACCGTGGTACTATATCATTGATATAGGTAGCTGGCTGGCCCCACTGCTCAGCCGCAGCTCAGCTACGACAAGACGGCTCACAACCGCCACCGGGAGACCCTCATATATATAGTAACGTGCCCAGGTGTCAAGCGCGCGGAGGTCCCGTCCCGTTGAACCCGGCACTGTGGTTCAGAGGATGCACGCTGCCCGGCCGTTACCATTCCCCAGGTTCTGTGCCAAACGAGCACCAAGCGTAGCCGAGCCGTGCGCACGCATGTCAAAGCCAAACTGAAAACAAATTAATAAAATAAAAAAAACCACCCTGGACGAAACGGGGCCGCCCGCTATTCTTTGGCTGGCCGGGTTTTTAGTTTCCATGCACCCCAGTTGATCATCCCCGCGGTAACCTATCGCCTCAACATCGACAAGATGAGCAGAAACACCCAAAAAAAAACCTCGAACAATGTACGCGGGCGGCGGGCTGCGCGGGCTGCAGCAGGCCTGCATGCAAGACCTGCACCAACCATGCGTCGAGCCAGACTGGGTCTAGCTCGGTGAATTGCGACGTTCAATCCCAGGCCAACGTCTGAACATGTGCCCGTGGAGCCATATTAGTACCATTATATGTAACTCTCGTCTCGTTGGATCGACACTTCCTGCGCCGTTGGACCCCTGGATCTGCTTACCTCCCTCCACCGCCAACGGTACGGACAAAGTACCCAGCTCCATCCCCCGCTTTTCCAGAGGGAAAATAGAGAGACTTTTTACCCTCCCAAGACCCCTCGCCCATCCCATTTCTCAACGCCACCACAAAACCGCCAACATGGATTGGAAGCAGAGCTTACCGTCATCAGCCTCGAAGCGGAAAGCGACAAATCATCGCAGCTGATTAGATAACGAACCTTTTTGTAGTCCTCTCCTGCCTGCCTCTTCCATGTCCAGAGTTGGCTGTCTGTCGTTGCGGAATCAGAATTCCGACAGCATTTCCGTACATAGTACACTTTGGACGTTGACGGGCGCCTCCGCCGTCGACGAGACCGGATCCCAGCTGCCGTTGCTATACTGCCACCTACTCGGAAAGCTTAATTTGGGCCCCTGTTGCGCGCCCACCGCCGGGTCTATCTCGAGCTCGGCGACCCCCTTTACACACACACACACAAATTCAAGCAAGCCTCCATTTGCCCTTTGGAGAGCGTCGTCTAGCTTTGAAGCGCACCCGGGCGTTGCGGACGTTACCGCTCTCTCTCTCATCTTACACTGTCGCCAAGCTCCCCTTCGGCCTCAAGTCATCTCCGGGCAAATTTCGCAAACACATCGCGAATTAAGCTTCTCGCACATGCTTTTTGCTGCACACAATCCTTGCCCGTGCCAAAGAAGACACCTCCACGTCCAACAACAGCCTCGTGGTCTCTGCTGTCGCAAAGAGGGTCGTTCGGGCTCTCAGCAGGGCACAGCTGCGCCCCAGAAAAGCAGGACTGAAGTGAGCAAATTCTCGCTGGGTCTTTTTAGAAGAAACAACCTTATTAGTCCATGGGAGCATAACGATGCTCTTTCTCCTGCATAGGACACATCCCCCTGATATCTTTTTGTCGGCGCAGCAGCTTGGAGAGAGCTGGGCAGCTCTCAGGGCTCCGAGTGCTGTGAGCGCGCTCCCCAAGCCATGGCCTCCAATAGATCCTTACAGTCGCTGCAATCGGGTTCTTCGTCCTCGTCGTTTGTCTCCTCGTCCCTAAGCCGCACTCCTTCCGCTCCCACGCGCACACAATACACGGACACCCCAAGCAGTTCTGCGGTCTCCGCCAGCACCTTGGAGCCGTCGCTCCCTCCAACGTCGCTCCGCCCCTTGGATCTTGGGCCTCCAGGCTACCAGGCCACCATGTAAATCCCACACCATCCAAGGCTCGTAGCTCTGATCCTTCACCCTCCATGCTGACGAGCTTCTTGTATTAGTCACCTTTTTGAAGGCACATCGAACGAACTCACCGTTTATCTCGGGCCATGGGATGTAGTTGAATCCGATCCGCGCCGAGTCGCCTGGCAATGCAGTTACCAAGGCGAGACGCTAGAGCAATACCGTGCGTGCAACGTGCTTTTTCACAGAAAGCTGATCTGTGTTACTAAACTGATGACAGTGCCAATGGGTCTCTCACAAGTGCAACCCGTGACCATTCACGCCCAACATCGGCCATACTCCGATCCAGCTGAAATGGAATTGTTCGTCATGTTCAGGGAACCACAGCGGGTACGTTACACGTCAGCAGATGGGAAAGTGGTGCATGACGAAGTCATTGAAGTCAAGTACGAATTCACATCAGTCGAAGGGTCGGCGCGCTTCCAAGGTGACCTTCGACGGCAGGACCTCGTCGACTACTTCGACGCCGATGTCATTTTCAGCGACACTCACTCTAGGACGGACAGCCTCACTGGCGCCGTACGAGGCTTGGCGACAATACAAAGGATGAAGCTCTGGAGAGACCGAGGCTCGCCCTACCACTGCATTACCTTCTACTCAAATAAACCGTCGAATAGGCGAGAGCGGAAATATCGTGAATACCTCGTCACCGATTTTCAGGAGGAACTCAAGGCTCGCGACGACAAGCACAGAGAATGTCGACTGGGTGCAATCGGCAGACGGGGGAGTGCACCCAATGCTGTTCGAGCCAGGAGCTTCTCGATATCATCGCCGTCTTCGTGGGGTCGTAGTAGACAACGGTCCGCGGAACGCAGCTCTGATGCTGCACAAGCGTCGACTAGCATCGTGCCATTGGACATTCGCTGGCTGGGGGTGCGATTTTCCAGGGAAGCAGGTCAGTAAAGAATGGATACTATGCATCCGCCTGTTCTCTGTAGGCCGACGAGGCGTCAGGACCAGCTCTTATGTTTTCCCCTTGCTATTGAGCATGCAAAACCAGCTGACTAGCCGCAGATTATCGCCGATTCATGGACAGATGGACAATCTGGCACAATGCAGACCGTGAATTCCGCGGCATGCCCTTTACACAGAACCACGTCGAGTTGCCCTCGCCGGCAATACAAGCAAGCGAGCAGGCCTTTGAACTGGACGCGACAGAAATACCAAGGAGCCTCCCTACCGTCCTGGAACCACTCAATGAGACTATGCCGGCAAGATCGACAATACGAGAGCCGTCGCCCGACTGGCCTCTACGACGAAATGGATGATATAGTTTAAAACTTACTCATGTGCTGCATAGACGCAGACGAGCATTGACTTCACCTGGATAAGGGGGGCTTCCAGTTGCAAATGGGTATCGGCAGGGACGTTTGTTGTTCCTCTCCCGGGGTGGCGAGGGGAACTCTGGATATGGGGTATTGGGGGGAAAAAAACTCTAGATCGCACGAATTGGCGTTTTGAGCAGACGACGTTGGCTTTTCTTGTTTTGCCGCCCTTTTTCACACATTTATACCCATTCAGTGTCTATAGGAGGATATTGATTTATGCCCTTTCCAGCGCAGTCTTGGAGGCGTCTTTTGAAAGCTTGGGAAGACGGTATGTCCCATAGCGAGGATACCTAGGTAGTTATTTGTTCCATCCCGATTTGCAGGGCAATTAAGTCGCCTTGGTCCTCTCTTTCTGTTCTGCATTATATTGGCGATGGCATCACTGGTCTTCCAATTTTCACAGAAAAAATATAAAACACGTTCGAAAGGCGGTATGCCAAAGCGCCCTCGACCTCTGGGACGTACATGTACTTTCCCGTCGCTAAATGTACAACGATTGGCTAGGGAACCCATCGCCTCTGGCATGAAGTTGTGTTGATTTCTGAAGTGTCTGATCATCCAGACTCTGTTGCCAGCTGGAAGCGCCTTCATCAACGAAGTCTTGAATGTCTATTGTGATTTAATTTGTCTTTTTCAACCAAGCTGCCAATAGCTTCATGTGACTTTGGTTGTGGACAAGTATTCACTCTCTCAAAGGCACCCCTCTTTGAGCGTATTGATAACAGCAGCTCATATTTTCCAATTTCGAGATCTGGAATCGTTCAGCTCCAAACATATAACCACAACCCACAACTCCTGCCGCTCAAGCACGCCATTCACTTTGCAGATTGCCAACCACTAAGCATGGATTTGAGTGCCCTTTCAAGGCCCTCACCCTTTTATCTGGGCAAGCATATCTTCACGTTCCCCACGAAATTGCCTATTTTGATCGGCGGGCATCTCCTCAAGATATGCTATTAGTTGCCACTATTGCGCCAACGTCCCAACGGACATGCCTTGTCCCCCCCCCCGCCCACAAT
>JAPEVC010000242.1:0-52276 GCA_027946555.1 Gnomoniopsis sp. IMI 355080 | reverse complement strand
ACCCTGCCCCTTCTCGCAACATGCCATTCGAAAGCAGTGACCATCTATTCGCTCTCCACCCTCTCCTCCCATAGTTCCTTGACCGGCGGTCACTCGCGCTCCGTCCGCACCGGCGCCTGGAAACCCGCCTTGTCCCCGCACAAGCTCTGCCTCGTCACCGCCAGCTTCGACTCCACCGCCGCGCTGTGGCGCTGGGATGCCGACAACATCCCTGACCTCGAGTCTGCACAGAAACAAAGCTTGGAGATGGAAGTTTCTACCACGAATGGTGCTGATGACGATCATGACTCTACCAAGAGCGACGACTGGGAGTTTACTTTAGTGCTCGAGGGCCATGAATCCGAAGTCAAGAGCGTTGCATTCTCACCTGCCGGCCAGTTCCTGGCCACCTGCAGCCGCGACAAATCCGTTTGGATATGGGAGGATGTGGGCGCCGAAGAGGGTGAGGACGAGTGGGAAACCGTCGCCGTCCTGAACGAACATGATGGCGATGTAAAGTGCGTGGCCTGGTGTCCAGACGTGCCGGGGCGTACCGCCAAGGGTAGATACGGTGCTGACGTGCTGGCCAGCAGCAGTTATGATAATAACGTCAGGATATGGCGTGAGGACGGAGATGGTGAATGGGTGTCTGTGGCTGTATTAGAAGGCCACAAAGGGACCGTATGGGGGGTACAGTGGGAACCAAATCCGGACAGACAAAGGTTCCCGCGGCTGATGAGCTTCTCTGCCGATAAGACCATACGTATCTGGACCTTGAAAGAGGACGAAGATGAGCAAGAAGGCGACGGAAGGAATCCAATGTTCCAATCTGGCTTGGGTGGCATACCGAACACTATGCGAGCGTCCGTGAGAGAAGAGTGGGAATGCTCAGCTACTTTGCCGGCGGCGCACACAAGGGATGTGTATTCGGCAGCGTGGAGTGCGTCGACAGGTCTGATTGCCAGTACAGGTAGCGATGGTGTCATCGCTGTATACAAGGAAGAGACTCAACTCGCCACAGACGGCTACGCTGTGTCCAATGGGACAAAATCGACAGAGGACGTCAAGAAGAGTACCAAGATGCAAGGATTCTCGGGCTCGCCAGAATGGCAGCTCTTGACGACCGTCAAGAATGCCCATGGGCCCTACGAGATTAACCATATAACATGGTGCCGCAGATTTGACTCCGGCTCAGAAGCTCGAGGCATCGAGGAAATGCTTATCACGACAGGTGACAATGGAGCAGTCAAGCCATGGAAGGTCGTCAAACCTCGACTGGATCTATCAGCTTAAATGGGTGATCTCATTGGCTTACTTGCAACGAAAAGTCCAGCTGTGATGAGGTCCAAACGTCTATCAAAGCCACTACACCTCTCGCGAGCCTTTCCAGTCTAATTCTCCTAAAGTGATCTCACTTATTGATTCACAGGCTAATTATTCGCAAGGCCTTGAAGGAGTGTCGACTTAGCCAAATAAGCAAATCTGGCCTTTTCCTCATCTGTCCCCGTACACGTCTTTTCCATGTCGGTTACTAGAACAATGCTGTGGAACATAATGATGCACTTGTAACGACGCAAGACAAGGATCAAATTGCACGTTTGCATTCATCCAACCCATAATTCTACACCCTGTACAGTATCATGGAGAGTTTGGTTATCTGTACAAAAGAAATGCTGGCGCAGTGCGTGCTCATGTAACTGATCAAGCGTCCTTGAATTCCCTCGGCCATGTACACCAACCAAGTCGTGCTCATATTGCTTCTATCGCCATGTCCTTCACTCTCCCTTGAGCTTATCCTGTTGCACAGTATATGCCATCTCCAGTAACTCTTGCTCCTCCTTCACGTGAGAAGCCTTCAGACCCGTAGCTACTGACGCGCTTGGGTTACGACCAGCGTACATGACATGCTTGTGATTGTGATGCTCGGTCTCGTTCAATAGCGTCTCGATACGCGGTTGTGTGAAGGTCCAAGCACCGGCATTAAGAGGCTCCTCCTGTGCCCATACAATGGTCTTGGCGTTGGGGTAACTGTCGAGGTTCTCCTTCAGCTGTTTCCATGGGAAGGGGTTTAGCTGCTCGATACGGGTGATGGCCACGTCGTTGATCTTGTTGTCTGCACGGTACTTGTGCAGTGCGGCGTAAACCTGGCCAGAACAGATGACAACACGATCAATCTCCTCTCGCGCCTTAATGTCACCACTCGCGTGTGCTGGATCCTCAATAATCCACTGGAACTGCGAGTCGCCGATGAAGTCCTCTACGTTGGAGCGAGCAAGAGGATGACGCAGAAGAGATTTTGAGAAGAAGATGATCAAGGCTGTAAATTCGTTAATTATTGGCGTGCATTTTGACGAATCAAACAGGGTAACTTACGTTTCCGGAATTGCCTGTGCATTTGGCGACGGAGGACGTGGAACAGGTTCGCCGGGGTGGTCATGTAGGCGATCTGCATATTGCAGTCCTGGTGCTGACGATGCAGATTCTCTTCAGACGGGAAAATGCGAGGGTCCTCGTTGCAGAGCTGTAGGTAACGCTCGAGCCGGCCCGAGGAGTGCTCTGGGCCTTGGCCATCATATCCGTGTGGCAGGGACATGACGAGGCCAGTCCTTTGCATCCATTTGACTTCACCAGATGCAATGAATTGGTCGATGATGCATTGTGCGTTGTTCGCAAAATCACCGAATTGAGCCTCCCACATGACCAAGGCATTCGGCGATGTCAGTGAGTATCCATACTCGAAGCCAAGGGCACCAAACTCGCTCAGAGACGAGTTGGAAATAACAAACTTGCCCTGGTCTTTGCTGATGTGTTGCAGTGGTGTATAAGTGTCCTCATTCTCCTGGTCGTGGAACACAGCGTGGCGCTGCGAGAAGGTACCGCGCTCGACATCCTGACCAGCCACACGGACATGGTGTCCTTCCGACACCAGAGAACCAAATGCTAGGGCCTCAGCTGTCGACCAATCAATATTTTTGCCCTCAATGACGGACTTTGTTCGGTTGGACGTGATGCGCTTAAGATTGCGGTGAATGTTGAAGCCCTCAGGAACGGAGCCGATGACCGTGCCAATGTGTTCCAGAGTGTCTCTCTTGATGGCAGTTGGGTTGTGCGGCAGGATTTCGGTAGCCAGCTCCTTGGGCGACTTGAAACCGTTCCACGCAGACGTGGTCCATTCCTTGGAGGTGGGCTGGTAGTCCTTGGACTTGGAGAAGCTCTCCTCGAGCATACCCCAGACCCATTTCTTGTGCTCCTCGATATCCTCTTTGGAGAAGGTGCCATCCTTGAGGAGCTGATCCACGTAGATGTCGATCTGGGCTGCGTGCGACTGAATGCGCTTATACATGAGGGGCTGAGTGAAAGAAGGCTGGTCCGTCTCGTTGTGACCGTGTTTGCGGTAGCAAACAAGGTCGATGACCACGTCCTGCTGGAACTCAGCCCTCCAATCAGCAGCCAACTGAGAAACGAAGTTGACAGCCTCCACATCATCGGCGTTGACGTGGAATACAGGGGCATCGATGGCTTTAGCAATGTCGGTGCAGTAAGGGGTGGATCGTGCGAAACGAGGATCGGTGGTGAAACCGATCTGGTTGTTGACGACCATATGAACAGTACCACCGGTGGAGTAGGCCGGCAGAGAGTGGAAACCGAGACATTCGTAAACAACACCCTGAGCAGCAAAGGCAGCGTCGCCGTGCAGCAGAACGCCCATGGCGCTGCGATGGGTCTTCTCGTCGTTGTTGTAGTGCTGGATAGCGCGGGTCTTGCCCAGAACAACCGGATCCTCTGCCTCCAAGTGGGAAGGATTGGCGACCAGCGAGAGCTGCACGCGCTTTCCTGACGGGGTAGGTCTCTCAAAGTTCATACCCAGATGATACTTGACATCACCGGAACCCTCGTCTTCGGCAGCAGCGCTTCCGCCAAACTCACTGAAAATGGACTCGTTGGGCTTGCGCACCACGTTGCTGAGCACGTTCAGACGCCCACGGTGAGGCATTCCAATGACAATGTCTTTGACGCCATAGTCAACACTGCGGTCAATCAAAGCTTTCATGCCGGGAACCAGAGTCTCGCAACCTTCGAGACCAAAGCGCTTGTCGTTGGGGTACTTTGTGGCGAGGAACGACTCGAAGCTGGAACTCCAGATCAGGCGGTCGAGGATGCGCCTCTTCTCATCGTGAGAATATTTAAAGGGCTTGGGGACCTCGATGCGCTCTCTCAGCCAGTCGCACTTCTCCCTGTCGGGAATGTGAATGAACTCGACACCAAAAGAACCACAGTAGATCTTCTCGCACGCATCGACGATCTCACGCAGAGTCATCTTTTCCCTGCCCTCCTTCCTGAAGCGAGGCAGGATGCCAGGGCCCAGGGTGTACTCGGTGTCCAGGTCCTTTTCGGTGAACTGGTAGTAGTCGAGGCTCAGCTCCTTGGGCTTGATATTGCCAAAGCCTTTGGACTCCTGACGAATTCCTAGAGGGTCAATCTTCGCATTAAGATGGCCTCTTGCTTGGTATGCGCGAACAAGAAGCTGGACTTTTAGATGATTGTCGATGTCGGACCCCTCGCCCAGCCCTACACCTGCGCCGGCGGCCAGGCCGGTAACGCTGGCAGAGGAGGCAGGGACGAGGTTGGGAGGAGGTTGGAAAGCCTGGGAAATGGGCATGTTGCCTGTTTCCATGTTCTTGAAATACACTTGCCATGAGACGTGCACGCTCTTGGGGTCCTGCTTGTACTGGATGTACATCTCGTCGATGTAGTTCGCATTCTCGCCCTGGAGGAAGTTGTCATTGGGATCGGGTGCATTGAAAAGGGCGCTCTTGAATCGACGTTGCGACTGCAAGGACAGCGCGAGGGGGCGTCGTGTGGCGGACATGGCGTAAGAGGAGCGCGTTGCTCGCAGAGCATGGCTGCTCGCACGACAGAGCCGCTGCATGATGGGCAAGCTGGTGGGATGCCGAGGAAAGGATCGAGAAGGCGGCAGAGCTGGAGACGGTAGCTGTGAGATGCTGGCTCTAGATACCTGTAGGTAGATGGGCGGGTGGTAGCTGGTAGGTGGCAGGTGATAAAAGGTAGGTCAGGTAGGTAGGTACCTAGGTAGGGCTGGGGCCAAAGCGTACCACTCGAAGGGTTGTTATGATTCGCGTCGCAGAGTTGACAGCTCCCTTCCCGAGAATCTAGACATCCGGGGCCGGGTCGTGCCGGGTTGATATGGTAGGTGGTTGTGAGCAAAGAGGCAAGGTCGCCGGAGAAGTTTGAAAGGAAGGAAAAGTGGCTCGGCACCACGGCGCGGAAGAAGCAGGATGACGACAAGCTTAGCCGGAACGCAGAAATTCAAACGTGTGCTGACAACCTAAGCCAGCTTTGGATCCCACCTCACAGGATTGGGCGATGCCAACGCCAGGTACCAAATAATAAATACCTCATCCAGACTGCCAGACTATGTATATGCGTTGCCAACAGGTCCTAATATCCGCCTATTCAGCGTATTTTGCAGTGAAATGTCGGTCAAGGTCTTGCTCCAAGATCTTTCCCATACGCTTGACGTTACAGACCTCTCTTTCAAGGAACACAGGTGCATTCTTGCTCTCCAAGTACAGTACATACTGTACAGCGCACTCACTTGTTGGGTACCCACACCCCGAAAGCCAAAAGGCGAAAGGGCGATCAGGGCACAAGCGCCGGAGAACCCGATCAGATGAACATCCTGTTTGGTTCATGAGAATCCTCCCTTGTGGGTCACAGGGACGGTCTCACTATGAACGGATCGAGTAGGCATTTAGAACAAGTCAATATACAAAGTATCGCTAATAGCTTCAGCTGCCCATATGGATGTAGGATATGTGAAGGATCCCTACTAAGGTAGGTATCATTACCCTGCCTAGCACTACCTTTATAGGTACCTAGGTATTGCAACAGTACAGTACATAGCCACGCAAACCCCAACCCTGGCAGATTGGAGTTCTTGACGCCGTCTGCTCTACTTGAAATCACCTAGTGTGTCTTCAAAACGGCATTCGAAAAGGACAAGGTGCTACCATCCGAACAGTCCAGTATAAGCAGACGCTGCGCGAGAATTTGGAGAAGTATCAAGACAAGCCCTAGAACAAGAGCCTCTTGGAAGTGCCTAGAGATCCTGGCTTAGGGAAGAGCGTACAATATCTGCAACCGCAGCAACACTTTCTTTGGATGCCAGAGGCAGGCTTATCATTATTTAAGCCCTTCTCGGAAAGGGGAATGACGCGCTCCATTCTCAGTTCAAAAGAGAATCGGGAGCATCTCGTCCTGACATCTGTTCACACGACAATAACACTTCCTCAAAATGGCTACGCCCAGAGGCAAGGCCGTCTTCAAAAAGAAAGAGGGCATCATCGCCATTTCAGACGATCAGTCCTCGGTCACCTGGACGCCTCTGCCGGCGACCGGCACTCCCACTGTTGCCCTGTCCATATCAAACATTACCAGTGAGCCCTTCTGGCCCATGGCCCTCGTAGCCAGCCTTGGGGACCACAGACTGACCTGCAGCATGTAGATCTGCAACAAACGCCAGTCACCAGCCCCAAGGTCATACTGAAGATAGTCGCGAAGCCTCCCCAGTCAGGTGGTGATGCGCCCACCTACATGTTCCACTTCAACGCCCCGGATACTGCTCGAGCAGAAGCCGACGCTGTCAAGGACTTGCTCTCGAGGCTGCTTGCTGACGCCAAGGCTGGTGATCCGTCCCTGCCAAAGGCAGCCGACGCCCAGGCCGCCTCGAATGGCTCGACCACTGGCGCTACTGCGGCTGAGGCTCGCCTCTTCGACGACAGTTACCTTGTCGCCGATATCGAGCTGCAGACTGCCTTGCTTGCAACCAATAAGGAACTGCACCAAACTCATCTCGATGCCATGGCCAACAAACCTGAAAGCATCCCAAGGTCTGCCTTCAACAAACAGTTCTGGTCTGCCCGAACCGGACTTCTCCGCGCTTTTGCTATTGAACAGCGGCAGAAACGAGGTGCCTACAATATTCTACCCACCATGAAAGCCAAGGTCACCCAGGACGAGGATGGCGTTGAACAAGTTCAGATGAATCTCGACAGGACCCAGGCTCTGCAAATTTTCAATCAACATCCCATCGTGAAACGCGCTTACGACGAAAATGTGCCCAAGCCATTGAGTGAAACTGAATTTTGGTCAAAGTTCTTCCTGTCAAGACTTTGTAAACAGCTCAAGGGTGATCGCGTGGCCGACTCGGACAGGCGCGATCCCATCTTCGACAAGTATGATGCCTCCGAGGACCAGCTGAAATATGCGAGCAGGATTGCGACTGCCCATTTCCCCAAGACCATCGACGTGGAGGGTAACGAAGAGAACACCGGCGGGGTCAAGAGCGGCAACAGTAAAGACATTGAGATGCGCCCGAGAAAGAATGTGCCGATAATACAGGTCCTCAATGCCACGAGCGGAAAGCTTTTGTCGAATGTTGCATCTGCGGACCGCGATCCAGACGAGACACTTGGTATGGACGATGCCACCTGGCGTGAGCTGACACTACGTGATCTTGGAGACAAATCAGAGGACACACGGATAATGCTCAACATCAAAGAACAGAGCCAATTTTTCTTAGATCAGAATACCACGTCCTCTACACCTGACAGAGTCTATGAGCAACAGATACCTGGGGAGGTCCTAAAAAGTGTCTCTTCAGACTTAGAGAACCTGAAGTTTGCCAAAGGTGGCGGCGTTGACCTTCACTCTGGCTTGGGGGTCGATGACGAGAGTGAGGACGATGAGGATGACCCGAAGAAGCTACATGTTGGGTCAAAGTCGGCTATGAAGGCCGCGCAAAGACAGATATTTGATGGGCTAGGACAGAGCCGTGCAGAGCTGTACGGCCACAGCTCGGACGAGACCACGCCGATGGGCATACCACATGAACTGACCGAGAAGGCAAAACTCACCAGTGGCACAACCACTGAATTCTTGAGACATTTCTGGGACGCATTCCTTTCAGGTGACCCCGATCGAGCGCAGGAGCTGAGTTACCACGTGGAGTCCCTCAAGAGATCAGCCATTCGAATTCAGGCGATGGCAGACGAAGCTGAGCAAGTACGAAAGGCGCAGGTGGTTCAGCAAAGAGCAAGTATAACAGCTCACTTGCAATCGACCGGACAGAGACTTGGTTTCAAGGACGTTGGCGGCGGACGGGAGGCCATGCTGACATTATTTGGCCCCTCTCTGGGGGCTCTCCAGAAGGCGCAAAGCCTCTACGAGGCTGCTTTAGCTCAGGAGGGCATGAGGATGTCTACTGAGAATGACTGATATTTAATTCAAGAAGTAAGGTCTCCTTAGATTACCCTGGCTTCTATCTGAAATGCGCGATAAAGGTCACCTAAAATAGATCTCCATCAAGAGGCAGAAATAAAACTGGGAATGTGCTTGCAGGGTTTACCTAGCACCTTGAGAATGATATAGGCGAGCTTTGGACCATGGGGACATTGAATTCCTCCCCCCTCCTGTTCCGATGTGCAAATAAATGACCCGTCAAGGGTAGAACTCAAAGGGCTGGGGAGGGGGGGGGGGTTGCCGGATGACAGGGTGCCCCACTATAATTTGACGGAAGCTGCAGGCCGATGATTTTCCTCTGCGACTCTCAATACCTTGCCGTATGCGAAAACAAAGGCTCATCTCGAAATCCGAGATCACAACCGTCCCGAAACCGACCCGGACCTCGCTCGACTTCTCGACATGGTCATTAGGGTTGTCGTCTCCTACCTACCCTCCGAATGCATATGGGAGCACGCATCCCTGCAGCGCGGTGTCTAGCGCAGGTGCAGGTGTTCGCGAATGCTCTCGCCGTTGCGCCCAGGCTCGACAATAAAGTGCTCTTCTTTTCTCCTAGACAGACCCGTCTGGTCTCCAGCAAGCCCGACAGCTCGTCCGATAAGCCGCCAGAAAGCGCCGAGGAAGGAAAGGAGGAGGGCAAGGATAAAGAAAGCGAACATGCCTCGCAGCCGCCCACAAGCTCCGAGACGTCGGAAAGCGCCACTGAAGCAAAAAGACAACCGCTATTCGCTCCTTTGGGCGGTCGAGGAAGATCAAACAATTCTTCCGGGACAAACAGCGGCCTACCTCGATTCACCCTTCCCCTTTGGTTTCTCGACAATCAAATACAGATCCTCGATTCGGAGATTCCAACAACAGGCAAGCGTTGGGACGGCATCTGGCGGTATCTGAAGCCATTACGGTCAGAGACGACATCAATCCAGGCTATCGGCGGCATCTGGGCCTCTTCGGAGCATGGACAAGCTAGCTCAGAGCCCCCGGAACGAGCAATAGGCAGGGAGCTCGTGTCCACAGTCTCTGCCGAGCTGGAGGCCATAGCCCCGAGTCATCGAGCCACCAAAGAGGCTCGCAGGCGGCCAATTTCGCTCCTGTATGTGCACAATTATAAAGGCAGTCGGGTTGCCAACGATGTAATTGGCCACATTGGCGCAGATCTTGGAGCAGATGTCGTACACCTTGACGCAATCAAAATCGCGCGCCTCATCGCACCATATTTTGGCTCAACCCTGTATTTTGGTCGCGGGAAGATGTCCATGCTGGGCTATGCTGTTGCCGAAGCAAATGGCCGAGCCAGAGTCGCTTCATTCTCGGCTGGAAGCGATGGCGAGGAAGACTTCCTCTCTATCCGCGGCATGGGCGTGATGAAGTTTCTTCAATCCGGTGATAACGAGCGCGTCACATGGGACGATCTGAAGTTGAATTACGTTGCCAAGGAGCTTGCAAACGCCGTCAATATCAAGAGGAAACAAACACATCCAAAAGCGAGCAAGCCGGAGCGTGTCATTCTCCATATTCACAACTATATCGAGCTGATGATGACCCCCGAGGGTGCCACAATCCTCAACAAGCTTCGCACCGTTGTTGACCGTCTGTGGCAAGATGGCAGTAAGATTGTTATAGTTGGCTCCGCCTCTAACGATGACAACGCTTCTGCCCAATGGCACACCAAGGTCAAGGAACTGAGCAGCCAGGATTGCTATCCTTTTGTCTTCTCTCCCAGGGCTGACGACCTACCGGAGCTAAAAGCCTGGGAGCAAAACGATTATCTTATGGATAATTTAAGCAATATAAGTTGGATGCTTGAATGCCTCAAGGCTAATCCAGCTGAACTGGTGATGCCGGCAAGAAAATCGTCAGAACCGGTTGAAGTCTTGGACGAACTGCGAGACTGTCTCTCAAGCGGAATTTGTACCAACCACTGGGTATTCCGACTATGTACGCAAGCAATAGGTTGTCAACGATACAGAGATAGCCCACTCGATGTTCACACTTTGGCGGAGGCCTTGAGACACATGAGACGGGTGGATAGTACGCGGTCCACGATCCTTGGAATACAAGACACATCCAACCTCCCATCCGCCGCCGTTGCCGATTCGTCCTCGTCGCCTCTCGCGAGTCTTGTTTCATTGGGGAATAACCGCCCGGAGGTCCAGGACCGTAGGAAAACCCCCAGAAACGTGAATTTTGACGATGAAGAAAAGAAACTTGTCTCAGGCCTGGTTGATGTGCGCGACATCCATACCACCTTCGATGATGTGATTGCGCCGCCAGATGTCCGGGACTCTCTGATTGCACTCACGTAAGTAATTCAAGCCTGGACGGTATGTTCTGCTATTCTGACACATGGTAGTACACTTTCACTCCAACACCCCAAAGCATTCTCGTATGGAGTTCTGGCACGAGAGCGGATACATGGTGCACTTCTCTACGGCCCTCCGGGTACAGGCAAGACCTTGATGGCAAAGGCTCTCGCTAAGGGGAGTGGTGCCAACATGTTGGAAATATCCGCTGCGTCAATCAATGACATGTGGGTTGGCAATTCTGAGAAAAACGTGCGGGCTGTCTTTTCCCTCGCTCGCAAGATGTCGCCAATGATCGTATTCTTGGATGAGGCGGATTCGCTGCTGGGGTCTAGAGCGAGACAACCGAACCGGGGTGGCTACCGCGAAACTATCAACCAATTCTTGCGGGAGTGGGACGGTCTCACAAACTCTATCAATACGCAGCAGATCTTCATCCTCGTCTCCACCAACAGGCCCCAAGACATCGATGAGGCGGTCCTGCGTCGGCTACCGAGAAGGATCTTGGTGGATCTACCCCTCAAGGATTCTCGTCTGGCCATTCTGCAGTCTCTGCTTCGTGACGAGACTGTGGGAGACGACGTGTCTTTGGATAGGCTCGCTACAGACACGGAGCTATACAGCGGCTCCGACCTCAAAAATCTTGCTGTAGCCGCAGCGATGGAAGCAGCAAAGGAGGAGTTGGTCGCAAAGAACATACACAGCGGTCCCGAGGCATATGAGTTTCCTGCGAAGCGTGTTCTAACGAAGCGTCACTTTGATAAGGCCGTGAAGGATATCACTGCTAGCATTTCCGAGGATATGCAGAGTCTCAAGGCGCTGCGAAAATTCGACTCACAGTATGGCGATGCCAGGAGAAAAAAGAAGAAGAGCCACATTGGTTTCGAGGTGGTGCCTCGCACCGTCAGCTCTGAGGATGCTCGGGTCAGGAGTAATTAGTGGTTGTCATCAGCGCCATGGGCGAATAAAATCGATCAATATGTATCCTGCGTCAAGAGATTTGTGTGAAAACGTGTATTCATGTTAAGCATGGTATCAGCACGTCTACTAAATGTCGTGATATAGAGCAGGAAGAAGATCCATCCGTACAGGGAGGCCGCTCGCTCATATCGAGGTGTATCGGGAGCGTGTAGCAGTCTCCCGTGTGGGGTGATCTGTAGAGAATGTTGTTGTTGTTGTCGTCGTTGTTGTGGGATGGCTTCAGGAATTGCTTCAACTTTTGTGTTACGATGTCTTATCCTCGCTGTTCGTCTTGCACTCGTGGGCTATGACCGATCTTGCCAAACATGCGGCGGCCACGGAAAGCCTACGCTGAGACAATTGGCGCTCTCGATTTGTTGATTGTTTGGTTGAGTTCTCGCAGTGCTTCTGAAGTCACCTGGATTCCACAGAGTCTTGATGTGGGGCGGCTTGTTGAAATAATGTAGTTCATTCACAAAGGAGAAAAATTGATTGAGCTACGTTAAACCTCTCCGTGAACTCGATCCTAGCGTCTAAACACGGGTCTCCCTTTTCTCCCATGCGAACACGCTATTATTTATTCTACATTGCCACCGCAGCCAATTTAAGACTCCTTCTCCAGATCCGCAAGAATCTTCTCACCCTTGGCACGCGCAGAAGCCAAGTCACCAACCATGTAGAAAGCACCCTCAGGGAGATCGTCACCCTCACCAGCCAGGATAGCCTTGAAAGAGTTGATAGTGTCCTTAAGATCAACGAGCTTGCCCTCGATACCGGTGAAAACCTGGGCGACGGTGAAAGGCTGGGACAAGAAACGCTGAATCTTACGGGCACGCTCGACGGTGAGCTTGTCGGCCTCAGAAAGTTCGTCCATACCCAGAATGGCGATGATGTCCTGGAGGGACTTGTACTCCTGGAGAATTTGCTGGACGCGGGTAGCGGTGTCGTAGTGATCCTGACCAACTACACGGGGATCCAACATACGAGACTTCGAATCGAGAGGATCGACGGCAGGGTAGATACCCAACTCGGAGATACCACGAGACAAGACAGTGGTGGCGTCCAAGTGAGCAAAGGTGGTGGCAGGGGCGGGATCCGTCAAATCGTCAGCAGGCACATAGACGGCCTGGACGGAGGTAATGGAACCTTTCTTGGTGGTGGTAATACGCTCCTGCATACCACCCATGTCGATGGCAAGAGTGGGCTGGTAACCGACGGCAGAGGGGATACGACCCAGCAGAGCAGACACCTCAGAACCAGCTTGAGTGAACCGGAAAATGTTGTCAATGAACAAAAGCACTGCAACAAGAGTAAGCTTAAGATCGGCGTTGTAGGGCGTCATGTTTTACATACCGTCCTGACCCTCGGCATCACGGAAGTACTCGGCGACAGTTAAACCAGTCAGGGCGACACGAGCACGAGCTCCTGGGGGCTCGTTCATCTGACCGAAGACCAGGGCGACCTTGGACTCGCCATCCAGCTGAATGACGGAAGTCTCCTGCATTTCGTGGTACAGATCGTTACCCTCACGGGTACGCTCGCCGACACCAGTGAAGACGGAGTAACCACCGTGAGCCTTGGCGATGTTGTTGATGAGTTCCTGAATGAAGACAGTCTTGCCGACACCAGCACCACCAAACAGACCAATCTTTCCACCACGGGCATAGGGAGCCAGGAGATCGACGACCTTGATACCAGTGACCAGGATCTCGGCGGTGGTGGACTGCTCGACAAACTCGGGAGGCTCGGCGTGGATAGGCAGGAACTTGTCGGTCTTGATAGGGCCGCGCTCATCGATTGGGTCGCCAGTGACGTTCATGATACGACCAAGAGTGGCAGGGCCGACGGGAATGGTGATGGGAGCGCCAGTGTCGGTGCACTTGGCGCCACGGACGAGACCCTCGGTACCTATTGGGAGAAGGAGCGATTAGGGTCCGGTAGCCTGAAACCGTGCTTGTAGGTGGCTGTAGAACTTACCGTCCATGGCAATGCAACGGACGACATTCTCACCCAAGTGTTGCTAGAGCCAGATTAGTATATTGGGAGAAATAAGCTTGGGACAGAACGGAACAGGAAATGGAAACCAAGGTGACATACCGAGACCTCGAGGACGAGCTTCTGGTTGTTGTTCTGGAGCTCGAGAGCGTTCAGAATTGGGGGCAGCTTGGCGGTATCGAATTTCACTGTGCGACAAGTCAGTCGAAGGTGTTTGTGTCAGATGGGGTTGTCGATAAGATGTTGACTAACCGTCGACGACGGCACCGATGACCTATTGAGGTATTTTGTTAGTCTTGGCCGGGCAGCTCAAGTCTGGGATGACGGCACCAGCGTCGCATAGTGGTGGGAGTGTCGTACCTGGTAGATCTTGCCATCACCAACGCCGGCAGTAGAGGCAAAGCGGCTGCTGATAGAGGAGCGGAAGGGCGAAGGCCGGGCGACGCGTCCGGCGATAGAGGCAGCCGCGAAGGATGGCCTTGCGCGGGCAAAGGACTTGATGCCGCTGCGGGAAAATGCTCGTCAGCTGGGGGGATTCGACCGACGTCAACATGCCGACACTGCCCGCGGCTCAATTGGGAGTCCAATTGGCCGCTGGTCATGTCGAAAATCCAAAGAAGGGGCAGTTGCTGACCTCTTGAACATCTTGCCAGATATTGAAGAACGACTTCTGATGAGAGTGGAGGTGGGTGCTTGGGTCGGGTTGAGGGAAGAAATTGAGACTGGACGTCTAGGAAAACTTGGCCGGGACGATGGAGAGCTTGCTCTGCTGCTCTGCACCGGCAGTCGCGAAGCGGCTCCACTTTTCACGTGCTCGCGGGAGGAACCGGAAACTGGATGTGCCGTTCTCTGTAGACTTTGACGTTAACCACCAAAGTCAATTCAGTCATCAGCCCCTTCTCCCTTTCTCAAACGCAGAAAATCTCCGGACGAACATGTACACCCTATGGAATTGTCTTCTACACTTATCACCCTCCGTGGCATGCTGTCATTTGTGATCAAATGCTTTAGGATCACTCCACCTGCAGACTACTTGTGACCGATCTGGCACACATTCAAGAGTGAGAGACAGAGCTGTCTGTAGAAAGGAGACTCATTCGACGCAATTTTTCGCCAGTATCTATCAGATGCAATCTTCTCCTGTTACTACACGCCAAAAGCCCAAAAAGAAAAACACCCCTTTCACAACTGAAATCCATAATGTGTCGTTTCCGCAAACAACGCGCCTTTAGCACAGCACACCATCCTAGAGGTCAGTTGGAATGTGAGGCTGATTCCTAAAGTGTCGACTCCAGCGCCAAGACCTGATTGTAGTTGTTAGCCTCAGCTGAGTGTTGCTTGGAACATGTTCTCCAACTTACAATTGCTGTCCGAGAAGGGATGTAAACGTGTGTCCAGTTCTTGCGGTTGTTCCATTCCATCGCCTCAGTGCTTGAAGAAAGTCAGTAGTTGGCTCGGGTTGTGCAGCAGGATGAATTAGACTCACAAGAATCGGGTGTTATTATCAACCGAGTTGAATCCACCAACCTCCTTAAGGTCAGAATTGAGAACGATCCTGTATGTTCCTGACACATCGATGCCGATGCGGTAGTCGCTGTAGCTTTCAGTTGGGTGGAAATTGAAAATGAACACGAGGCCGGCTCGTTCAAAGACAATTACTTTGTCTCCTTCGTGCTTTAGAGAAATGTACGCCTGTGGCGAGTGCAGCCAACCGTATTTTTCTTCGCACTTGTTCATGAGTCTGTCGAAGTGGTCGAGGAATTGGTATCGCAGAAGTTTATCTTCTGTGAGATTCAATTGACGCCTTGCATACCAGAATGAGTTGTTGTTGCCTTCACGAGGGAAATCTAACCACTCGGGGTGGCCAAACTCGTTACCCTCAAAATTCAGATATCCTTCCCCGCCAAGTGCGTGCGTCAACAGTCTGATCATCTTATGTAGCGCCATGCCACGGGCAATAACCGGAGTGAGCGGCGTTAGAGTCGACATATTGGTATACATTTCTGCGTCGCAGAGACGAAAGATTAAACTTTTGTCTCCCACCAGACTAGTAGGCCAAGATCAGCAGGTATTCTTACTTCATATGGAAGAAAAGGGGGGGGGGCATACGCTTGATCGTGGCTTTCGCTATAAGCTATTGCTTTCTCCCCATGTCGGCGGTTGGTGAGGGTGTGGCAGATATTGCCCAAGTCCCACTCTTCGTCCTTCTTCTCCTTCAAAATCTTGATCCACATGTCCGGAATAGCCATGGCGAGCCGGTAGTCGAAGCCCACACCTCCCAAAGACAGCGGCAGGCCAAGGGCGGGCATGCCGGACACATCCTCGGCGACAGTAATGCACTCCGGATAGAGTTCATGAAGGAGCTCATTGGCCAGCATGAGGTATACCACAGCTTCTTCATCGACATCGGCTCCAAAGTATTCATGGTAACCACCAGAAAATCCGCTGCGAGAAGTCAATATCTCCCACGGTTGCCTGAGGTATGAGAAAAGACACTTACGTTCCCAAACCGTGGTGCAAGTAGAGCATACTTGTCACTCCATCAAATCTGAAGCCGTCGAACTGGTACTCGTCCATCCAAAATCTCAAGTTACTTAGAAGGAAGCGCATAACTTCATGATGACCATAATTGAACAGCCGGCTATCCCACTGTTCGTGACGCCCCCTTCCGCCCGCGTGGAAGTACTGGTGGTCAGTTCCGTCGAATTCATTCAGGCCATCCAAGACGTTCTTGGAAGCATGACTGTGTACAACATCCAACAGGACAACAAGACCAAGCTCATGAGCAGTGTCAATGAGCTCCTTGAGGTCCTCTGGCGGTCCGTAGCGGCTACTGGCAGCAAAGAAATTGTTGACCTGGTAGCCAAAGCTGGCGTAGTAGGCGTGCTCCATGACAGCCATTAGCTGGATAACGTTGTAGCCGAGATCTTTGATCCGTGGCAACATTGTCTTGGTGAACTCCTTGTAGGTAGTGACCCTTAGCTCTGGCGATGATATGCCAACATGTGCCTCATATACACGAGCACTGAGAGGCTTCTTGGGGCGTGGATGCTTGAAGACATATTTCTCCTCCGCAGGAGGGTTCCAAAATCTGGCGTCGTATGCAGGTGATACAGAAAGGTCCTGAGTGACATACTTAATCCATGCCGGAAGACGGTCGACCCTCTCCCCGCTAGGGAGTACCAGGGAGATCTTGCAGACTGGGATTAGCACACGTATTGCTTAGAGAAAAGCAAGGAAGACCTAGGAACTCATGTACCTTGATTTTGGAGTTATGAGGTATGGCGGCCTTGCCTTCCTCATTTGCCGGTACAACGATTTCGAATACACCAAAGTCGCCCTTCTTCATGGGATGAGAGTCACGATTCCACCCATCTATGCAAGAGTCAGCGCGTCCATCTACTTGGAGGCGGGGCGCCGTTTCTGGGAATAGGGACGTCAAAGTGCTCACTAAAGTCTCCAATCAAGAATGCTTGTTGGGCATTTGGTGCCCATTCCCTGTAGACAATATTGTTGTCTTGATCGACGTTCAGGCCGAAGATGTCAGTGCCCTGAGAGAAGATTAGCAGAAGTGTCGCGAGGTATCAGACCATGAAACGCGCATACCTTTGAGAACTTGTCCAAACCCCCTTCAGTGTCATCGATGGTCTTCATCCACTCCTTGGCTTTGGAAAAGCGTCGCTTGAGGGCGTCCTTGAATGGAGCAAGCCATGGGTCGATCTGAAGCACACCTTAATTGATGTCAGTTGGGAAACATTCTAGCAACGCGGCACGTCGGGTGGGCGCTACTCACCAGTTCCGTCTGCGAGGATGCCATCAGCTGTTGTTTTCTGGCCACCATTGGTGACCAAAGTATTGGAAGAATTCTCAGCAGCTTCAGACATGTTGACTGAGCGTTGACCGGGGATGTGGAGGTCCGACAGATCGGGGCTATTTAGGAGATGCCTATACAGCAAAGAGCGTGTGGCACTGGTGTGAGTGTTGTCTGCAGCCAAATTGGTGAGAGCTTTGGCCGCGGGGTAGCTCCAAGATCTGTAGAATCAGCTCACTGATTCAGCTTTTCCTGCAGGCAAGACTCAAGAAGGCTTATGGAAGAACGAGAACACAAGAACGAAACCGTAATTACACACAGTCCGATGGCTTGAGTTTTTAAATACAGACAAGCCGTCAAAACCAGGGTAGCGATATCGCGTATTGCGTAGTTGTTGATAAAGGCGACAGGCTTTCGTTGAGGGAGAGCAAGAGAATTACGGCGGGATGCTCTACAGCCAAACAAATCGGCGCTAGTATGACGTCGGGCCTGGGCAGTCATGAGTTCCTACGAGAATAACAACCCGGCCACAGGAATTGCTCGAACTGGCCCAAGGAACCCACCTGCAGTCATTCGTGCCCCCCGTCCTTGCCCATAAGCAACGCATTCCCATTAATGAGTCTTTAAGTGGCAATGATTTGAAGAAGAGAACATCTCTACTGTCTCTCATCGCAGACACAGCATGCACCAGGTACCTACGATTGAAGAGGCTGGGAGGTATCTTAGACAGCCACCTTGGACGCTGACCCGCATTAGATGGAGACCCTCTGTGATGTACAATTTGTTACCCTCTACTACATCCTCTTGGATACGGGCTATAACACAAAAGAGAGATCTTCCCCAGCATGATTGACAACAGTACCGAGATAGGAGAAGGAATACTGCGCAGTATCGTTGCCAGCACTTCAGGCGCGTTTTTCTCCAGATTTCAGAACACTGACCCGCCAGAATGGAGAGGTTGGCCCCACCCCGGTCCTTGCAAAGGATCTGGGGAAATTCGGGGAATAGACCGCCGCCTCTGCAATTTACCAGGGTCACCTAGGCATCCGACCCCGCCTAATGACGCCTGTTCATGGGCCGATGCCCGGTCGCACGTCTTCCGTAGAATGCATGTTCGCATGCCATCAGCATCGAACCCTCATCGCCTGTCCCCCAATAATACCTTCCTCAAGACATATGCATACTCATCCATTGTGAGAGGACACGGGACGCTCCTGTCCCTATTTCGTATCGTATCCGCTAGCATGCTATCACCTCGAATATGATCCCGTCCTTGGCCTCGCGGCTGCACGCGCGCCTTCCGCCTCCGTCACCTATCCGATCAAGCACCCCACCTCTCCTCATACTGCGACGCGTCGGATGTCGTGAATTCACAGCTTCTTCAGCTTCCCAAATCGCTCGGAGACCGCCAAATCTGAACTCTGGCTTCTCCAGTAGTTATGATCCCACACTTGATACGGCGAGAGGGCCTATGTTCACAAGGCCAAGCTTCGGCGTCCCACAGTTCTATCCACGAGACTTGAAAGCCCGCGTCGACGAATACGTAGTTGGACAAGACAGAGCCAAAAAGACTATATGCTCCGCTATCTTCAACCACTATATGGCTCTGCGACGAAGGGAAAACGACCAAGACTTGGAACGCATGGCGCAGTATGTACCACAAGCCCCAAGCCACGGAGATCGGGCCGGTCTACCATAGTGCCTCTACTTCAAACTCCTCATTTTGGCCCAGATAACAGGCTGACAAGCTTCTCTAGCGAAAGAATAAAACGGCAGAAGTTTGCACGCGATAGGGATCGTCACCACGACGAGCCGCACCCGGTTGAAGGTTAGTCTCTAGTCGCTTATTATGATTACGATGGTTATACTGAACGACGATGCGCGATTTCAGATGAATTTCCCGGTCACTACGAAAACATACAGCAGAGCCAACAGCAAGCAGATCTTGCTACAGAGTTCTATATTCCCGAAGACACCAGTGTTCCTCACCGCACCAGAGTAGACAAGTCGAACTTGCTGTTGATAGGGCCAACAGGCGTTGGGAAGACATACATACTTGAGTTTGTGCTGCCCATGATGCCTTCACTCTGCGCGTCTTGTTACTGAGACCGGTGCCAGGACTTTGAGCAAGAAACTCAACGTGCCCTTCACAATATGCGACTGCAACTCATTCACACAAGCCGGCTACATCGGTCAGGACGTCGAAAGCTGTATCGAGAGACTGTTGATAGAAGCTAATTATGACATACGAGCTACCGAACATGGCATTGTAGTCCTGGATGAGTTCGACAAAATAGCACGGAGAGAAACCACAAATGGTCGTGACGTCGGTGGAGAAGGCGTGCAACAGGCACTGCTGAAGTTGGTGGAAGGGACCAATGTCACCATCAATGTCAAGGACAACAGATCTTCCCGGACAGCCGCGCCTATAACGAGCAGCTACGGATCTCCCAGCTCAGGATTGGCTCCTCCTGCACCTCCTCCCTCGGGCAGGACGGACCAGTATACCATTGACACTAGGAACATTCTCTTCGTGTTTTGCGGAGCTTTCGTAGGACTCGAAAAACATGTGTTGGCGAGGGTGTCCAAGCCATCAATGGGATTTGGAGCAGAGATTGGAAGGGGTCGGTCGTCCAAGGAAGGGAATAAGACCGTCTTGCCAAATAAGATGTACACCCATTTGCCCCACCAGCCCATACGGGCTGCTGGTAAGGCAGCAGTGGCAAGCGCAGGGTTTACGCCGAGTAAGTCTTAGTCTTTCTTCCATGCGCAATCTAGGGGCTAATGGCAGTCACAAGTGGACTTGACAACGCCGGATGACCTACAAGCTTTCGGCTTCATTCCAGAGTTGATTGGTCGACTGCACAACATTTGTGCGCTGTCACCACTCTCACAAGATGAACTGTTCCAGATCCTGACTGTCCCTCGCAATGGGCTGGTTGCTCAATACACTGCTCTGTTTGAAACATATCCCAGCAGACTGTACTTTACTCGGCGAGCACTATTGGCTATTGCTGAGCGGGCGCTCAAAAATGGGACAGGGGCAAGAGGGTTGAAGATGGAAATGGAGCGAGTTCTGGCCGAGCCCATGTATGAGGCGCCGGTTCATCACGTCCTGATCACAGAAGGCTGCGTGAAGGGTCTGGAAAAGGCGGGCTACTGGGGCAGAGACGGGTGGCTGGAGGTGGAAAGGAGGATGAGAGACGAGGACTCACGCAATGAGTTGCAAGAGAACGCTGGTTCAGGCTTTGAACAATATCGGGAGGCAGGCCAAAGTGGCGAATGAGCAATGATTCTGGTAGTTGTGGAGAGGGCTGTAACCCATTCCCCATTTCAGCATAGCACAAGAGGCTTGAGTGCAGTGTAAATAACGAAAAGGTCGCCTTGCAAGCACAATGTACATCTCCGTCTCCTTCTGGCGAGACCTATTCCGCTGCATAGATGCACTCCAATGCGACTCTACTGGCTTTGGCTCCCAATCAATTGCTTGTACTTCAGCCACATGCCAGTGGGGACCAGGGAAAATTTTAATTGTGCAAGATTGGGGGCCGTCAAGTTGGTAAAGGTCTTAGGATTCTCGTACAACACCTATTTACATCCACGCCCCAAACCGCCGCCATAATCCAACCCCGTACTGGACTAATGCTTCGTCTAAAGATCACTGTATACATGGAGTTGAGGCCATGAGGGAATGACTGTGCTTTTGCTCTTTCTAACGACAAATAAGAGGGACTTGACCGCTCGCCGCTGCCGCTGCCGCTGCCGCTATTCTGAAATATCCGCCTAAGCATTCTTGGGGGGGGATTGGACCTGTCCCTTGCCCTTGTAGTCGGGAGAGGAATAGCCAGTGAAAGGCTCGGCTTTTTGTTCCTGGAGCACATGTCAGCATCAGGAAAAAGATTGGTCGCGAGTGTTGAAGACTGTGGCGGACCTTGAGGTACTCATTTGCGGCCTCCTGCCACTCCTTGTTCATGGTGTGTGGTGCGGGCTTGGCGAACATGCGGGTCGAGGCAAAGATGACCAAGCTGGCGAAGACGCCGACGAAAACACCGAGAGCAACCTTCTTTCCCTCATCTGGAGGAGCCTCAGCACGGGGACCGTGAGGGCCGAAGGCAATCCAGTAAGCTGTGAGGTATTTTGATTAGTACTTGCTCATCAGTTATGTCATGACGCATGATATTCGGCAGAAACCGGTAAAGGCCATTGAAGTCGACTGAGGGCTGGATGAGCTACCAGAGCCAGGTCCCATCTCTATTGCGATGAAAGGATGTGATCACGAGGTTTAAGGATTGCTCCAGAGGTCTTGTGGGAGGACTCACCAGCCTTCTTCTCCTGGATGGTCAGGTCGGACCAGTTCTCCTTCATGCGGTCGCGAAGGGCCATCCACAGCTCGGCTTGCTCCTGCAGAGGCATGCCTTCCCACCTCTTCTCAATATTGGCCAGAGTGGGGTTCGAGATGGCATGGCCGGAGGAGGCTGTGGTGGAAGCGGCGGCGCGGGAGATGAGAGTGGTGGTGGTGGACTTGCGGTTGATCTTGGAGAGGCTGGCGCGCAGCGCTCCTGACGTCGAAAAACGCATCATTTTGCTCAGTAGTCGCGCGAAGTTCGGAAGCGTTCTGGGTGATAAGGGGAGCAGGTGGTGCTTGCTGGTTGAGTCGCTGAACAAAGAGTGGAGATGGGTCCAATCGACAATGGCTTCCGGCAAGGTCAGGATTCACGAAGTTTTGGAGTTGGCCTCGGGCTCAAAAGTCGAACCACTCCGGCTCAGTGGAGCGGCGCTGACTCAGCGATTGGCCTTCCAATGATTCGGGTTGCAAAGGTCACCAATTCTCTCAGATCTTCAATATGACCTGCCAACTTGACAAGAGTGCAGGTGTCTATTGATGTCTTCTTGATCCCATATGAGCTATTATGATAGGGTTCATCTTCAACAAAGTGAACTGTATTTGGCCTTTTTCATAATTGCGCAGGATGTGACACGTCAAGTGCTATGAGTACTTTGAAAGGCAACAATTTACAATGGTGTACCCTTGCGGCCTTGTCACCTCCTAAGGCCAATCCTCCCATCGTCTCATCAAGCTTCTTAACTGCAGGTCGTACAATGCCCAGGGACCTTCCCCTATTGTAATCCAGTAGGTCATGATGATCGTCCTCAACTTGCACTTTACTTCTCCTGCGTCGGTTTAAACCCCTGGTGGTTCGTCTGGTCTTGCGACTTCGGAACCCCGTTCTGCGGGCCACCACCCGTTTGAGCTGGACTAGAGGGCAACCTCAGAATTAGGACCGGAACATCAAGTAAGCATTCGTGACTTTCATACCCAGGATTCTTCCAAATTTCTTGGGTCTTCTGTTGTTCTTTGAGCATGGGACCAAAGGTATAGACTCCTGTGCCAACATCAGCATCCTCGCAGACCGCATCTGCTCAGCACCCAAGGGCCTGCAAACGTACCACCGGCCACGCCAGCTACTACGGCGACGGCTAGTGCGGTAAGATTGCGCGAAGACATGATGCTTGGGCTTTAAACGGCACTTTCAAAATCTGCAAGGGGCAATATTGAAGATACAAGGTGGGGAACAGAGCACATGCAAAGTCACAGCCCAGGGGATGATCGAACGCATCCGAATTGGCGACTCCAGGTGCTTCACTGCCGTTATCGTCGGGTAGTTAGACTTCATAGACTATTGCGAACCATTGCTCGAGCTACGTGACTTGGAGTACTACGTAACTCATTTTTCTGTCGCAAACGGCGGCTGACTAAGCAAGCATAGACACGCTACGTAAGCTTGAACTACACGCGTCTTGCAGTCCCAACGCGTCTCCCTACAGCTCTACTGCCAAAGTGGATTGACTGTAAATTACATCACCGCAACACAACAAACGCAACATGGCCACTTGATCCATGAGCCTCTCTTCCTTCGGTAAAACAATGCCTCCAATCTCTTATGGGCAATTGGAAGGAACTTGGGGAGGTCCCCGACTCGGACGACGAGGGTTGGGACTCAGACGACTCGTCACAGCGTCTGCCGCTGTCTTGCGCTCAGCCAACCCCGCAACCTGATCCACAGAGCGATGATGTTTGGGTATTTCATGGATCTCCGAGTTCTCTTCCGACTGCAATCTCTACGCTCAAAAACACCCAGATACCGTCCACTCAGCCTCAGTCTCCCGTTTCCACGAATAGTGGAACAGAGACAGGTGAGACGATTGGCGAGAAGCAACGGGTCCCTCCAGCTGCCTCGAGACTTCTGAATGATAGCGATACTCCAAAAGAAAAGTGCGGCTCACCGGATTCTCTGGCGGACTTCCCGCCGGAGTCGCTGGCAGATTCGGGAGCTGGTGCAGATGGCAGCTTACTGGACCGAAGGGATAAGGTCTCTCCCAGCCCCGTCGGGATAAATGCGTCAACCGCCGACCCATTCCCTGGTATGTCTCCGTACGTGTCTGACCGGGAAACTTTAGTGGAGGACAAAACTGGACAGGGCAATGAAACTCACCGCGAAGTAGTGGACAATGCACAGACAACCACTTCCCTAACACCGAATGCTTTGGAAGCTTCTGCGCCAGGACGTCGGTCTTTGAGACCCCGTAAACCAATTCAAGAGCATCCATATCTTCTGGAGAATGCTCAGTACAGCAAGGCCTTCAAGTCACATGGTTTAAAACCAATCCGCATTGCTGCTGCAGAACAAATGGCTGTTAGACGGCGGAACGGGGACACACAAGACCCAGAATTCACCGGAGATGAGGAACAGTCCGTTGGAATAGACGAGGAATCGCAGGAATCGCCGAGGAGGACCACTCGAAGTGTGCTACATGATGATCTGGACGAGCTGGCGTTATCCCAATCTTACGGAACCTCTTCGCCCCAGCGACACCTGCGAGCTAGCAGCGAGCAGAGTCCAGGACAGCAGACTGACGATACAAGCGTTAATGAGGACGAGGATTTCCCAGATATCGGAGACCTTGTCGCAAGCAAAAAGACATCCAAGCGGATGAAACGGGGGACAATTTCCCCACCATCAACATTCAAAAAACGTCTTAGAATGAAGCATGCAATACCCGGACACGAGTCTCCCTTGAGAATACAGAACGAGACTTGGGATCTACTGTCATCACCAGAACCTGTTGCCTCAAGTTCGACAAGGAAGAAACTCCTTTCTCCGATGGATCCGGCTCGCCGGTCCTTCAAGCTATCCGCAATTAGCCATTCAGTATCTCCTCCTGGGCAGCTGACCCCAGCGGCTCGGCCTCTTACCCTTACCGAACCCATTGATCTCACGGCTCTCATAGCAGAAAGTGAGAAAGAACCAGAGTTACATGGCTGGGAGGGTCCCAGTTCTGCCAGCGAGTCTGACTTGATCCGGCGGACAGGAAGGAGGATAAGGGGCGTCCTTCCTGCATCATGGCTGAGGCTGGACCAGCAGACCCGCAAGGACACGACCAAATCCATAAACAGGAAGTCAAGTCCACCAAGGTCTCCTAATCAGCCACGTCCCGGATTAGCTACGAAAAGGTCTGGTTTGCCCAAACCAAGAGTCACCACCAAATCCTTCCTTGATGAGCTGGATGAAAGTGACGATGAAGACACCGAGATAGAACAAATCACTGATCAAGCGGCTCACTGCGTCAATCACGACCAGGACTTGGGTGGCCTTGACCATTGTTCTTCGGATGACAACGCGTCAGTGGTGGAAGACAATTTTGTTGATTGGATGCTGCCTGGTCAGAAACGACAACGCGCTTCATCTGCAGGGCCTCCGAGTAAGAGAAAGAAATTGCAGCAAGGGGGTTTCAAAGGGCCCCAGCGCTATCGACAGTCGAAGTTATTAACGTCCGTGCAGCCTTCGGATCGTCTTTCGAATTGTACAGTGAATTCTCGTCATCTGGTGACAAGTGGACACCAGGTAAAGCGAGCCATCTCGCCCCCTGCGCTTAGCATCGCGGACGTTGTAGAACCAGACGCCCCAAAATTCATCAAAATTGCAGCTCGCGCTGCGACTAAGCGGAACAACATGGGAAGATCCAAACCCTTGAACAAGAGCATCAACCTTGGAAATCGGAGAGACAATGTCGATGCCCTCTCAATTCTCAAAAGATGGAGAGCTGGCTCTATTAAGCAACGCACACCCAGAATGGCACAGCCAACAACGCAACGAAAGCCGATACGGTCTAGAGAACCTCTCAGGCCTACGAGTTGGAATGCAAAACTGCCTTCCCAACCTTCAATAGGCTTGTCTTTCAACCAGCCAAAGAAACTTTCAAGACAAGTTAGCATGGGCAGTCTCGTCTCCACGGCAAAAACAGGAATATGTCCCGAAAGACAGTCTCTCAGAAAGGCGAGACTCAGAAGCGACAGAATCCAGCCTCAGGACCTTAGCTTTGGGTACAGGCCTGCACAACTTGAGACAGATGTGCTTCGAGGCGATGATCACGTTGACTTTGGCGTAAGAAAGAGACTGTTGGACCTTGTGTTCCGCACAGGCCGAAAGGAGGTGCTGGCTCCAAGCTTCCAGCTCTGGCGTTCAAGCCCAGACGCAGAGCTCCAACCTGAGATTTCAGAAGCTGTGGCAAGGTCTGAGCTCTTTGCGCCCCAGCTTGACCAGCACGAAGGTCAAACCACGAGAAAGCCTTCTCGGCATGGCAAGAGGATGGCTCCGAGGCACATTGATCTCAACGCCCCTCAGTACAAACATGCGAATGACCCGCTTCCTTTTCTCGGTGACCATCCATCGCCTACTGAGGAGGATGTGCAGCCTCAAGGCGGAAAGGCCAATAAAATCATCGGGTTGGGGCCTTTCGGCACGCATTACACGCAACATTTCGACGTTTTTCCACTGCATGGCGATACTTTCTTTCATCATACCACCGTCATCGGGAACGGCACACTTAACAAGGCGCTCTGTTATAGAATTAAGCCTTTCGTCACTGGCACTCGACCTAGTGTCTGTTTCCACTTCTCAAGTTACCGATTCCAGTGGGGCAGATGGACTGATACAACATCGTCTGAACTCGGCCTGGTTTTCGATTTCATCGCAGAGCATGTGCATTCGAATGGAGATACCAGGCCTTCATTTGGTGTTCATCAAGTTGTTGATGCTGCAGGATTTGTCTTACAATATGTGCTTGAATTCGCCAGTAACAACGAGCAGCCCGAGCTCGAATACTTCGCGCAAAGAATGTTCGATTTACTCGCCGGTTTCCTGAACCATGCGTCTCACTCAACGTCCGCTCAATGCACAAGTCACGTGCTGCTGCAGACAACGTCACGGTTTGTCCTATGTGCTTTGGTACTATCGCGATTGTGCCAAGGCACAGCAGGACTCTCTAATCAGGCCCCGAAAGCGGAAGATATACTCACTCGACTTGCCAAATTTCTCATCCAAAAACTCTTGAGCATCGGTCTTTCCGACGTCCGGACGGCATACGACGATCTCCATCGTCCCTTGGTCCGAGAACGCGGGATCAGGAATGACAACTTTGCGATAACTACCTGGGTGATAGTCATGAGAGTCCTCAGCTCAGCTCAAATACCGAAGGCTGGATTTTGGGATTTAGTATCTGCAACCATGAACATCGAACTCACCCATGTTATCGACGCTCAGCGACTCGAGCGCCATTGGAGAGACATGTTTACTCTACTGCCACTCACGGAGTTTGATGACTTTGGCATTCTACGCAAGGGGGCGCGGTACGTGGCGCCACTGCAAGGCTGGATTCTAGCCCAGAAGCTGCTCAAAGTCGTCTTTGATTCCTACCAGACCAATCAAAGGCAGTCTCCGAGTTTCAATGACTACTTTCGTGCGTTGCTAGGGCGCTGTCATTACTTGATCGAGCAATGGGGCTGGCAAAGATGTATTGGCGTTGTTGGAACAATTTTTGACTTCTTCGGTCGTCAAAATTTGTCTAATCTGAGAAACGAGGAAGTGTACAAATCTGCACGGTTTTTGGAAGACCTCAGCAGCGATGGGCCTTGCCTTTCGGTCGAGCCCGAAGATCGTTCTTTTCACATTTTCCTCAAGATCTTGGCAGTGGCCATCCAAGGTTTGCAACGACGCGGCCTCTCCAACGATATTCGAAACCTCGTCACCCGCTGCCTGCCCAACCACAATCGACAGTACTCCAAGGAGCAGACCATTCATACTCATGAGCTTGCGTCCCTGCGAAATCATCACGACCTTTTGTGCACCCTCTTTTGGGCTGCCCCTCCAGAATCTCGGCGTCCTGTTGCTTTGATTGAGGACTTGGTACTGCCTGCAAGCTCACACAAGGAGGCATGTCTTATCAATTTGCGAGCATGGAGTCAGCTTGCACGATTCATCGTCTCGTCAGGCAGCTCTGTTCAGGACTACAGGCCCTTCATGTCATGGCAAAACAACGTGTTTCATCAGGTGCTAAACCAGTATCTCTCAGCCGCCGCTGACGTTGAGGATCAATTCATGTCGATGGCGAAGGAAGAAAGGGGTAACGTTCAGAAGGAGCTTCTAGACAGCGTTGTCGCCGCCAACCAGAATGCGGCCAAGGATGTGCTGTACTTCAGCGTCATGGCATCTCTAGATGTCATGAAACATTGCCAGTCGCTGACAGCTGCCACTTTCTCGTTCAACGTGAGTCAAATGGCGAAGACCTTCAACAAACTCATCTCCAAGGGCACAGATTTGGACTGGGGAATCCTGCGAGCCTCCTTTGATACAGTCGATATCTTCGTCACTCGATTGTGTGATGTTTGGCGTAGCTTGAGAGAAGCAACTGGTGATTCTGCCTCGACGCACACCAACCGCGAATTGGAAGATGCTGTCGAGTTCCTTGACGATAAATTAAGTCAGAGCTTTATTGCCACGACTCGGAAGGTCATGCTGTCACCTGCATGTACTACGGCTTCTCAAATTGCGTGTCCAATCGTCGAGAAGGCTGTTGTTGTGTGTGGTCGAATTGCCAGCTTGTTCATCGATGGGGGGAAAAGCTCACTCTTACACTTCTTCTCCGCTGGGAAGTACGGCCTATTCGAAGCCCTCCCTGGTGAGCTCGGTACAGTGGAGTGGAGGTTTGTGCCTCTTTTCGTGTCAACTCTTCTCAGTAACCACGTCTTCAGCTTCTCCAGCATTGGTTGCACTCATTTCGACATCTGGGTTTCATCATTAATCAAACCTTCTCACGCAAGTGTCAAGCGATATGAAGCCGACCTAGCTGAGACGCTGAAAACCTTGGATATGGGGTATATGGCGGGTACCGGGACTTTGACTAAGACTACCCTTGATTATACCAAGAGACGAGACCTCTTCGCCGCAGCTATTTCTTACATGAGAAGGGAGGTCCGGCAAGCGGACTTCGCACAGAGAAGACCCACGAGGGCCAAGTACGAGAAGACTTTAAAGTCAGTGATGCGACAGATCAGATCGGCTTTTCAGTCGCTGCAGCTGAACTCTACAGAGCATTCGAATTACGTCCAGTTCGTACGTGATATCGTTGGATTGATTAAATCCCATGGAGCCGACCTCTGCTCAATCGATCCATACTTCTACCAGGTCAGCGCAGAATACTCGCCACCGAAAGAAGACCCTCAACTACACACAGCAGGAATTCTAGCGTACGGCATCAGGTTGGGCGAGGGCGAAACAACAGCCATCCCGCAGCTCTTCTCCTACCTGTACAATCACTTCAAAACGTCACTGTCTAGCGACCAACTTAGTGCAGAGATCACGATTATTGAGAACGGCATGAAGGATGACAACGTTCTTGCCTTCGTCATCGGTCGTATGCTACCGGCTATCATCCAAGCGGTCGCACACAAGAATGACATCTGGCCTCTGCTCGATGTATACGCTAAAGCTCTGTACAACAGTCTCACCAGGTCTTGTCTACCTAGGGAGGTTCCAGAGGACGCTGTTGACGGTGCTGTGGCGTTGCTGACGACTGTTCTAACGTGGGCCCAGGAGCTTCGCGAGAGCAGCACTGAGTTGACGCCTACTCAAGCACACATATTCACTCAACTTCTCAAAATCTGCAATGCGATCCGCCCCTCGTTGGCCTGCTGGCTGCTGCAATCCTCAGCTACAACATCGATGCTACAGGGCTGTGTTGTTGAGTTTGCTCGCGTCGCGAAACAGGCTGCGGCTGTCCTGGGCAAGCTGCACGAATCAGGAGGGAGCGGAGTAGGGGTACGCAATGTTCCGGTCAAAGACCTCATTCTGGCAAAGATCCAGCTTGCACCTATAACCTTTGACAATCACATTAGAAGTTTCAAGCAAAGTCTGGTTCGCGATGTGCTGAACAACTGGGTCATTACGTCCGATCACGTCACTGTCAGAGTGGCTGCCACGCCCTCTGCGCAGCGGGGAACGCAAGCAGTGGAAGGTGTCAAGAACGATCTACACACTAGGGTTGGGCTTCTGTCAGAGCTCCTTCTTGAACTGCAGGTTTGGGTCAGCGAGGCGGGTGAGGGAGAAGACAGACGCGGCCCCCGTAGAAAGCGGAAGAAACCGAGAGGCAACCCCACAGAACTGGGTATAGAATTTTGAACCTCATTGTACATACTGAGTAGTATATAGAAACGCTCAATCACAGCACTGACTACCTAGCAAAGTGTGATCGGGAGCGTGGGCGAGGCTCCGCAAATACCGGTCGTGTCCCGTTGAATCTCCACAAGTCCAGGATTTGCGGAGACACCGACCGCGTGGCTGAACCTTCAAAATCAATATGTATGTATGAGTCCAAGTATAATACCATGTCCCTCATTGGTTCCAATGGGCTACCCGTGTGTTTCTACAGCCACGCAATGTATCCACATTCATCTAGTCTTTGCAAACAACCTTCATTGGCACGCAATGGTCCCGAAAGCAATGAACCACAGTAGAGTTGGGAAAGGAGAGGGGAAAGAAACAACTTGGATGTGCGGAATGTCCAGCCCTCGGAGTCAATGCACGATATTAGAAATGGTATAAAACAGCCATCACGGCTCTGTGCAGATGAGCGCATAAGTTGCCCTTGATCCTTCTATTTAACACAATATTACCACTGCCTCTTCTTCTTCTTTTCCCCGATTCGCCAATCGTTTGTATCACACTCTTTACAATACTACCATTTACGATACCTAGTGTCTAGAGACAAAAGACATACATACGTTATTTTCAGGTTTCAAAATGAAGATCACAAATGCCACAATCCTCACTCTCTTCTCTTCTTCCGTAGTCATTGCTCACCCAGAGCATATGACTGCGGAAGTGACTCGTGAAGAGGCAAAATTGGCAGGCCGCTCCACCAATAAATGTGCCGCTGCCATCGAAAAGCGCAAGGCCAACATCATGGAAAACCGCGCTCAGTCGCTTTACCGGAGACGTGTTGAGTCTGGTCACATTCGACCCGATGAGCGAAGCATGACATCGCCAGTCAAGCGCAATACTCTACAATACCAAGAGATCCAGAACAATACTTGTGTACTAGCCCCGGATACCATCTGGGGACCGTATGGGTAAGAATGCTCCTTGCAAGCTAAGCACTTGCAAACACTGCGTCACGCGAGTCAATTAACGTAAATGTGCAGGATCGACGGAGAGATTGTTCGTCACGACCTCCGCGAGAATGAAACCGGCATCGACTTCTATTTCGATGTCGGTGTGATAGATGTGGAGACTTGTGAGCCCCTGCCCAAGGTCGCCCTCACTATTTGGAACTGCAATGCGACTGGATCGTACTCTGGTTATACCGGCGTCGATCCGGACACTGTTGAGCTGCTTGACGGGTGGACGTCCCGAGATGATGGCACAACAGACGACGAGACGTTCCTCCGGGGTGTTCAGATTACCAACGATGATGGGATGGCGGAGTTTCTGACCGTGTTCCCGGGATACTATGTCACGCGAGCAACCCACATCCATATCACCGCTCAAGCTGGTGCCGGACCTAACGAGAGCTACTCCAACACCGACATCCAGCACATTGGCCAGCTGTTCTTCGATGAGTCGCTGCTCGAGGAGATTTACGATCTTAGCCCATACTCTGCCCACAAAGCCACGCTGAACCGAACGCTCAATTCGGAAGACTCGATCTACAGCGTTGCTAATGCTGATGGATACAGTGCCCTTGTTGATGTTAGCTTGCTTGGCGAGACAATCTCTGATGGTCTGGTGGGATACATCACTATTGGGATCAACTCGTCTGCCGCTGGGCTTGCAACAACTGGCACGGATGTCAACCCTAACGGCTTCATCCCGACTGTCAGCGTCTCCCCTGAGAAGGTGGCTCAGGCAACTGCTATTGACCTGGCTGATGGGTACACGGAGAGGAAATAAGAGGCCGAGGCTGAAGTCATCTATGTGGAGAACTCCGGTGGGTTCTAGGTACAGGCCAGTAAAAGAGACGAAACATTTTCCAGCAGACTAGCTGTCAACAGGCGTTATATTTGAATGACAAGTGATTTAGTCGTGACGTTTACAGAAGCCATTAAGCTTCATTCAAGAACATTGCTGAAACTCGACTGCGAGACACTCCTTAGCACTGAGAAGCATATACTTGATACACAGCAAGCTACTAAATCCCGCCTATGTCCCCGATGTCCCATTCAAATACTATATCGGAACATGCCTCACTACTTGCCCAAACACTGAAAGTGCACGCATTCATTCGGAGGCATCTAACCCACAAAGGTTGGCCTCAAATTTTGAAGAAACATTTGTTGGCACGGGAACCCTTGCGAGACATATCGATCCGATTCGATCCAATGTTGGCATCGCGCTTTCGAATTCTTCACCAAATTCACTCAAAGTGGTCAAAATAAAAGAAAGTTCGATCACGGCTCTAATGCCTGATTTGGGCGAGGTAATTTGTGCACTGGTCGTTGCTGGTGCCGCACGATTGCCGCCAACGGTCACACTCATGCATACAGCGCCGCGGTCGACGTTGCCAGCGTGACTCCGCGTGGATCGCAGGTCAGAGTAGTACTCCGATACAATATTGCCACTTCTCTGGCGTCATCTGTATGCATGTCAGTGCATTGGATTTCAGGCAATATTGTCCTGGTGTGAGTAAGTTAAAGGGCAAGAACACTCATATATCGCAGATTCTACCCAATATGCTCAAGTATTCGTGTCCTTGCTGATGGCAATTCGGCCACGCTATTGACCCTGATCAGTGATGAACAGCATGACAATGTTGTCATCGACTCATCCGCTGACGCTCGTTGAAGGTCGATGCGCTATAGATCGTTGAAGCCTCTACTTTACTGCACCTATCAAAGTAGTCGGAACATATGTGCACAAAGGTGCCACACAAGCTCATACAATCAGATGGACAACCCACCACGGAAGCGAAGGGACAAGGCACTGACGGCAGATAAACGCGCCTTGAGCTCTTGAAAGATCTTATTAAAACAAGTCAGAGGTTTCTCAAGGTGTAGCCTTCGCAGGCATTGGGGTATCTATTTTCTTCACGTGAAGGTAGCTACTCGATCCCAGCTGTCTTCACCCACAGCACGAAACTCCACGCCGTCGAAATAGCCCGCATCCTGCCATGCCCTCATCGTTGGACCATCGTATGGGCCCTGTATATTGTCTCCGTCCCGTCCATCGATCCATCTGTACTCCCACATCTTGCCACTCGAGGCGGCGGCCAGCTCTGCGGAGTTGGTTTCCGCAATGACTGGCTCTGCCCATCGCTCACCAGCCTCCGTCTGCCAATCCCTGATCAACATCTCCCTCTCCGTCTCGTATATGTCTGTGAACTCCCTTCCCAGTAGCTTGTCCGCCGCTTCGGTAATCGCATCGATTCCTTCCTTGATCTTGATTTGTGCGGGATCCTCCGACTCCTTGGCTTGATCGATGTCCATGGTCTCCCCGTCACCACTCTTCTTCTCCTGCTTCTTCAGCTTCCACTTCGGTACCTTCTTCTCTTTTGCTCTGCCCTTCCCGAGCCGCGCCAACGCCTCGATCGGTGTCTCTCCCTTGTCAAGACACATTACCAACCTTTTCAGTAGATCTTCCGTAGCCACACTATCGTCCTCCTTTCTCTGCCTCCTCCGTTCCGCTTCACGTTTCTCATGTGCCTCAGCTGCCCTTTTCATTTCCTTCTTGCTCACGCCTTCCAGCCAGCGATCATGCACGGCATCCGGATCGACAGCCTTTCGGATGAAATTCCCGGCCTCGTCGAACGCGCCCTCTTGCTGTTCATTTTTCATGTTGAACGCGTCGATCTTTGGCGCATTTTTCTTCAAACCGCCCATGCCGACCTCCTCATCAACGCCCTCTTCCTGTATGGCCAATTCTAGGTCCTCCTCGTCATCACTGCTTTCGGAATGATCCTCGAATAACTTGACGATCCCGCCGGATTTGCTTGCCTGTTCCTGGCCTTCGATCTGGTCCGCATCCAAGAAGCGAACCTCCTTGCCGTTCGATGCGCGGGTGGTCGTCTTAGGTGCCGCCGGGTCGTGATTTTCGTCCTCATCCGGATCACCCTCGGCAAACATGTCCTCGTCCTCGTCATCATCCATCTTGCCGTCTTGTCCCCCATTTCGCAAGTTCTTGTCGTAGTTGTCCAGTTGATCAGCGATATCGATCTCAACATCGCCGACATCTTGGTCGTTGTACCCGCCAGCGCCGGTCTTACCCTTGGCCTTGCCCTGTGATTTCCTCGCTGCAGCACGGTCCTTGAATGTTTCATTGTCCGAGTCGCTATCGTAGCCATCTATATTGACGGCGCCACGCTTCGTTCCGCCGGCGCCCTTGCCAATAACATCGGCCTCAAGGACCGCGTCGTCGTCTTCATCGTCGTCTTCGCGGCCAGGCGCGAGCGCCGAAGGGTTGCGCACGTCGAACTTGACTTTCTTGGAGGAGGAGGGCTGGCCGTCGGGGTTGTCTCCATGATGCGTACGCGCAAAGGATTCACCGGCGCGTTTGGGACGCGCGGCGGAGAAGCGGGAGGACATGGTGTGGCAATTAGGTCGTCTGAGAGGTTAAGAGGTTACCAAAAGTCGTTGGTGCGGAGAAGAGGTTGGGTGGCGTTGAGAGGATTCCGTTGGGAGAGATTCCCGAATTTCAGGCGGATGCAGCCCTACAGCGGGACATTGAAGCTTATTTCTGCGGGATTGACATCCCAGCACTGGATGACCGCATGTGGGGAGCTCTAGCGATCCCTGACCCATGAAGACACCTCGAGCTCGCTCGCTCGAATTACGTCAAATGCATGTGGGGCGCCTTTTTCTTCGGGCGCCAAGTACACCTGGACTGCTGAATACCTACCTAGGTACCTTTGATACTGTGCCTACCTCCCGGCCTCCTATGTGGGTATAAAAGTAGTACGCTCTGCTTTTTATAGCAGCACTGTACAATGTTCCGTTTACAACCTAGGATCGGTGTAACTCACCACGGAAAAGACCACCAAGACGGGGTATGGATTACCTGAATTTCGTGGAGAGACGCGGACGTCCTTTGTTACAGAGCCAGCAGGACACACACACACCCTGTCCATCAGCTTTGGTCGGAATATTCTAGCTCTGACCAACAGCCATATTCCAGTCATTCTTCTACTCGCCGACTGGCCCCTCCCGCCAAACTGGGCTACCCTCATTATGTGGTGCGCCGTTCCTATCATAACTTGCAGCAATTCGTCATAGAATTGGCGCGAAACCCATAATGCGCTTTGTGCTTCATGCTCCGTAGGACCTCCTTTCCTCCCTCTCAACCTTGGGATAGTCACTCTTTCGGCGCTACCACCTCTGCGCGCCAACTGACGTTTTCGCGTTCTGCGATGCGGGCCATAACAAACAAAGTGTCGGCAACTGCTTTGTAAGCTGACGTCCATGGTCCCATAGCAGGTGTCTTCAGCCGCTCATCCGTCAGTCTGCCGCGGAGCTTCTCCACCTCAGGCCAGACCCGGTATTGATTGCTCAAGTTGCGCATAAGCGCTTTCTGGCTAGAGTCGTCCAGTGCGGACAACGTGCCATGGGTCGAGCACGCCCGTAGTATCTCATTGATGAGTATACCATTCAATTGGGCGGCCAGCGTGTATAAGGGGAGTGAGTGCGACGTCATCCGCTTGAGCTCTCCCAGATGGGCTTCAAGGGTGACCCAAGCTTTCTCATCAGCAGGCACTCTGCTCAGCTCAGATGCCTGGTTACCGGACCTGAACGCGATAAAGTAGGCAAGTATCATCTCCATCGTCATCATGGCAGGTCGGTACTCATCAGCGGTCATCCGATCTCCATTGGGTGGCGCCCCATTGGGCTGTTTCTGTTTTTCCTTCTCTCGCTCCTGCTTCTCTCTGTCGCGCTCGCGCTTCAACTTTCTCCCCATCGTGGCTAGCTCGCCCTGACGACGCATAAGAAGGTCCTTGGACACCCCGGGCCGACCAGAAGACGCTACTTCACCAGCTATAGGTGTTGCGGCTACTCGTCCACTGGGAGTTTGCGTATGAGAGCTGCCTGGGAGGGATGAGGCTGCGGGAGGGTTGGGGGGTGTATATGGTGCGGGCGCTTTGGTGGCAGGCGCTTCGATAATCTTGGAACGCCTTGCCGGTAACGCAGGCGTAGCGTCGATGGTACTCTCGGCCATTCGTGGTCGCTTCTTCGCAGGCGGGGGCGTATTATCGACACTTGTAGATCTCTCTTTTTTGGCCTTCGACGGCAGCGCAAGGAGTCGCTTTACTGTCCCTCGGAGGGGTTTCTTGATCTTGAGAGTGACCATGTACCTCCTTGGGTGATGCTCGTCTTCGGCTATCTCCCGAATCTGTGATTTGCGCGCGCTTTTGAAGGTCTCTGGGTTCTGACATGTGGGCTGACTTGACTCGCCTTTATACGGCGCCTTTTCAAATCGTTCCAACTCGTCTTCCACCAGTGCAGGGAGAGTGGGCGAGAGAAGTGCAGGTAGATCGGGTATAGTAGGCTTTGGTCTCTTGAGTGTGACATCTGATTTGGGCGTCTTGGTCTGTATCTTGCCGCTTGCGAGACTCTCCTTTGGCCTCTTTCGCGGACTGTTTGGTTCCAATTCGTCATCGATGGCTGGGTGACGAAGAGGTGATAATAGCGGAGGGACCAGGTGCTTGCTGGACGTCTCTGTCTTCTTAGGCAGAGAGTTGTGGCTTTTGACGCCCTGAATCGTCACCCGAGGCGACACTGCGCGATCTCTCTCTCTGGAGCTTCCCGTAGTAGCGCGAGCGCCGGGAGTCGACTGAGAAGCCCCTGATCTGCCTTCCCGGCCGAAAGTCCTATCGTGTATCGCGTTCTGTTCTCGACTGCGCGGGGTCTCGGGTCGTGGCATCTTGACGGACAGACTCTCACTTGGTTTTGATTTTTTGTGTTGCCGGTAACCATCGTCTGGCTCCAATGGCCGTTTCTTGCTGTCTGATGGGCTCGACGCGTCTCTCGCAAAGGGCTTGGAACTGGAGCTCTTAGATCTGAGACCGGGTCAGTACAGATGCAGCCGACAAGACTGTCGCAACGGCGAGCCTGCGCATACCTCTCTATGTCCCCATTTACCCGAGTTTCTTGCGCCTTGGTATCCCGCTGTGCCCCAGGTCTGTCCAACTCTTTGCGCACATTCTCTCTGTCGAGCTTCATGGCAACGTCTGTGCGATACTTATCAGGTTTCCCAGGAACGCCGTTCTCTGTAGGAGAGGTGGAAGCCTTTTCTTTCTGCTTCTTGTAGTCCTTGAAGGACATCTTATTGAGGGCCTTTTTGGGTCCGGCTCGGACGGCGCCAAGAGGTGTAGATTCCGGTTCGGGCTCGTCGCAAATGTCGAAGTAGGGTCTGGTTAGGAGGACGCCCCGGTCGGCGTCTGAAATGAAGGTTGAATATTGCAAGGGGGACTGATGTTGCCAGAAGTTGGGCGGGACTTGGTATTTGCGATCTGGGAAGAGCGACAAGTGGTGCGGACGCTCGGGCAGGAGATTCTTGACGACGGATCTGATTCTATCCGCCGCTTCCTCCATCTTGCGGTGTTCTTCATGAACGTCAGGTCGCGGCAATCGCAGCCCTCGACAACTGGAGGTAGTCTGGTGCGCAATCGGAGTGGACGATGGAGGGAGGTGAACACGCCGGTATGTGACAGTCGCGAAACGCGTTGCGATGTTGAGCGATGTTTGCGGATTGTCGCAGGGAGCGTGGCCTCTAGAAAGGCATGAGGACCAGGTGGGCACTGATAGGACGACGGATTGAACGGGGAGATGGCTGGTAATCTCTCTATAACAATAGATGGATCAGATTCGATCGACGTAGAATGATGTGAGAGTGGATGGGACAATAAATAGGCAGGTAGAGGAAGAATGGCGTTGAAAAGGACGTCGGCTTGTTTGTGATTGTGAGTAATGCGATGGGCGGGATTGCGCCGACAGATAGGTTGGGTCAGGTAAAGATAGAGACTGTGGGACCTTGTCGAGTTCCGACCCAAGCAGACAATGGGGAAATGGGGGAATCTTACCTTGACTGAGGGATGGGGGAAGAATGTGCGCCGACTATGCCCAAGAGGATGTAGGATGTATAGGGCTGGAGTGTATATTGTTGGTAAGGATGTTGTGTCGCGCTCAGGTAGGTAGATGGTAGTAGACGACGTTGTAGTGAGGAAGCTGGGTGTATCATGTCATCAGCGCGGGACCAGGACGGGACGTGTCGAGCAGCACCGGGCAGCGCCAGCACCAAACGTCGGGCCGTGGGCACGGAGCGCGCCTATCCACTGTCTCCACTATCGAATGCGCTTCTGCTGCTTTGCTGTGTACATCCTTACTGTGCTCGGGACACTGTAGTTCACCTTGGCAACTCCACTCAGCATTATCTTCCGAAAGTAGAGGGATGCGCCTTGCGACTCAGCTGTGGCGCAGATTCCAGCAAGGTGGAGGGAGATGGAGGGGAAGAAGACAAGCTGCAGGCGATAGGGCAGTCGAGCCGAGTTGAGTTGGGGTAAGGAGACCAGAACCTGATGCCTATCTGGACCTGGAGGTCAGTCGAAAGTGAAGGGAAACTAGTGCATGTGGGTGGATTCTAGAAAAAGACAGTAGTTGTCAGAGCGACCTCTGACCGGCTTCCCTCTCCCTCTCTCTTTCTCTCTCAGCCGCCAGCCGCCGGAATACGACAGTACAAAGTACCATAGCGCGAAGTATAATCTACAATCTCACACCATTCGGCCTACCTGGCTATCTCTCAAGGCATGGATATCTAATGCAAGTCCCTCCCGGGCTTTTCTCACTTTGCGCACTGTTTCCACAGAATAGCAACCGCTACCTTTATTAATTAAGAAGACCTTCACTCATCCACTCTTGGATGACTACCAAAGCCCCAGGCTGTCCGACTATGTCAACGAGACTGTGTCATGTCAATCGCCTAGAGCCTTCACCCTATGGACCCCGGAATGGGATCGGCAGCAATCCTTTACCTGTTTGTACCTGGGTATTACCTAGGGACCCTACTTATATATCTACTACTGTATATATTCCGTACTCCCTGTGCAGACATCCGATGCGGCAGGACAAGGGATCAATCATCTTTGTATGCATCTCGGGTTCTACCGCCAATTTTGGCGTCTGCTGAGGTGGGCAGGTATCACTCGTGCATGGTCTTAATATGCCGCCGTCTCCCAAGTCGAGCTCCTTTCGGACATTTACTTTTAGGAGGATGAGGTTGTGAAGTGAATATACTGTGCCTACCTACTGTACCCAGGTACTATGTACTATACCGTGAGTAGACCATGCCGGTGCACGGACCAAGTGACGGCCCGGAAAATAGCGTGAATTCCCTGGTACAGTACTATTACCCGGGTAGTCCTCCGTCGGCGGGCAAAGACTTGGCTGCAACTGGAGCCCCTTCCTCACCACCTGAGGTAGGCAACTTTGCAAGCCCAGGCTGACTGGATAAGGTATCTAACAATTCCAGTCGTCCAACTCTACATCGCATCTGCACTGCTGCAAGTCTCCGGGGTCGGCTGCCCGGGCATTCCGACTCACCTCGGCCTTGTACTGTACAGTACATCCCTCACTTTACGACTTTCACTGTCGCTTCCAGTACCGGCTCCCGCCCATATTGTTCTCATCAGCTTCTCATCAGCTTCTCATCGTCTCTCACCGTTTTGGCAGTCCACCTTCTTACCTAAACCCCATTTCCAATGTGACGATCCGGCACTGCTTGATCCAAAATGAATCACCCAACGCCTCTGCGGCGCAACCCCCGCAGAATTGCAGCCGAATTGCCCCATGCCACCGGGCCCGGTCGCGTCACACGGAGCCGCAGCACGCGGCAGCGACCTAGCTATGACTTTGACGACCCTCTGGGCCATTCCTCCAGCGACCAAGACTCCAACGACGACTGGTCTGACCATGACACTTTTACAAGGTCCTCCCGCCACTCACACCGCCCTGTTGCCCACACGGTTGCCTCCACGAGAGATCGCCGACAACGTCACCTTCCTGCGCAGAACTCACTTGAACAAGCCCAAGCCCGCTCCTCTACTGCCCGCTCAACCCGTTCTACCAGATCAAACCGTCCAATCCGGCGTGGGCCTTCCACGCCCCGGAAGAAGAGGGCCGGCTCTGTATTCAAGAGCCCTCCCAAAAAGAGCCGCCAACAGCCCGAACTGCCCTCTTCTGGCATTACTCCTCCATGGCAACATCTAGAATGGACCATTCTGGTCCAAGTCTTCGAATTTGCTTCCTATCCACTTGACAATAAGGCCAATGTCCACTGGCTCCTCTCTGCTGGCTTGACCTGCAAGGCCTTCTTAGACCCAGCCCTCAAAGCTCTGTACAAGTCTGCCATGCCACAGCTCATATCTATGAATGTCGGCAATAAGTACGCTAATCTGATCCGCCACCTCGCTTCCGAGCCCGAGGCTGCCCTGGCTCGATTGGACCACAGGAGAACGATGGTAGAGTCTCTAGTCGTCGAGGTATCCTCCCTGCCGCACTCGCAGAACCCGAATTTCGACATTGCAGAGCTCATCTTGTCTCTGCCCCGCCTGTCCTACGTCGAACTGTTCCACGATTTTGACCTACCACCATATCGTAAGCTTGACTGGAAGACCAAGAAATGGACCTACAGCCCCGAGTTGGTTGATGCACTCCGAGCTGCCGGCGATGCGGAGGGTGCGCTTCGCCTCAAATCTTGGACTTGGAGCGCAAGGCTGATGACGCCAAGCCTTATTGAGGACCTGCAGCAGATCCATGGCTGGACTACCTTTTCCCAGCTTCGCAAGCTGGCCTTTGTCAATTTTCAAGTTCCTTCACTCAAAGAGCACAAGGGCAAGGATTCTAATTACCATGCCCTCTTCGAAAAGGACAAGGACTACATCAACCTGGTTGCAGCATCATTGTCTTCTGTGGCGAATCTAAAACACCTGGTCCTGGAGTCCTCAACAGTGGTAGATGGACAGTTCCTCTCTCTGTTACCCAAGACCATCGAACACCTCGAGATTGTCAACTGCTGGGAGGTGACGGCCGATATGTTGTCCGAATATCTGATCACTCATGGACGCACCCTCCGCCAACTTACACTGCACAACAACCAGTCTCTAAGCCTGTCGTTCCTGCCCTTGCTGGGCGGGCATTGCCCTGAGCTACGTGAGCTATCCATGGACCTGCTCACCTATAGCCACCTCGAGTTTTACAACAACTCCGGTCCCATATATGATAAACTCCTCACCGTCGATGACGTGCCTGTCTGGCCCAAGAAAATTGAGGCCATCGAGCTTGAACAGCTCGCCAAGTGGGACGCAGAGACGGCTGAGATGTTCTTTCAAAGCTTTGTCGACCAAGCACCTCATCTGCCTCATCTGAGGCACCTTGCTGTCAAGGCTATGTTGGATGTACCTTGGCGACAGCGGTCTGAGTTCCGCGACAAGTGGGTGAGAAAGTTGAAGAAGATCTTCCTGCATAAGACGAAGAAGCCTCGGCCCTACCACTCCCTTGTCCAATGGCCGCTCTCTGATGCTGGACAATCTGCTGAAAAGCACGTGCAGCCTGTCAAGGCGGCAGATGACGTTGAGACCTCCTCCCCTCGGCGCAGTACTCGCGCTCGTTCTGCCCCTCAGGTGTTCACTCCGGTCCCACCACCCGTCGCCAGCAAGCGCAAACGCTCCTCTGCCACTACTACCAGGCGAGACCTGAGGCATTCTAAGCGCGCCAACATCTCGTACCGCGATCCTGACACCGATGAGGACCTCGATTTGGAGGCATCCAGCAGCCAGGGAGAACACCAGCAGGAGGACCCGTCGCCTTTGTCGAGTCCGCCAGCATCACCGACTCCGGCCGCAGAAGACGATTGTTTCATTCACGGACTGTGCGATGTTGTGAACATCCGGTTCGACAACCAGAAGCCACGCGAGTTTCAGTGGGGTGCAGAAGACTTTCTGGACGAGCAGTCATCTGGATCTAATGATGCCGAGTGGACCTCGGACCGTGATCTGGACGACGATTCAGACGCTATGGCATGGTAAGTTCTTATCATTTGGGAAAAAACGGCGCAATGGGAGAGAAGGAAGACCTTATAAACGTCAATATACCCCTGGGATAGGCGTTGAGTACATGCTTTAAAACCAAGGACGTCAAGTCATCTGAAGGGTACTGGTTATCTTCCCCGGGTCTTGCTTGGTTTCGTAAAACGGTATGCTCGTTGGACGGTCAATTGATTCCTGTCCAGATGGAAGGATAAGACGCGATGCATATGGTAAGCACTTGTGAAATCGCCTTATAGATCCCCAGAGTCATGTATCAAACATAGATAGAAAAGGAGTATATCTGTATATCTGGAAACACAGAACAGTCTGCAGAGCTTTCAGGGTCTGCCTGTTCAAGATTAGCCGTTTTGTCCGAGTCCGGTCAGAAAGAGTCTTATGTGGGGTGCCGCCTCGTTTCTGCTAGATAGGCGCAAAAACGATTTGATGAAGTACATCACATGGTTGTCGCTTATTGAAAGTAGAAGAAACATCTACCTAGGTACCTAAGTAGTGTTTGCCGTAATCAAGGCCCCCTTCCGAATCCGGGAATGCTTAGGTCCTAGAGATGGATCCGGGTTGCTCATCTGGCTGGACTGAAATTTACGAGGTTGTACTCTGATATGGATATTCCTTTGAACAGTAGCTCTACAAAAAATTCTATTTGACTCCATATATTCGCTCTGATAAAACATCTAGAGATGGCTGCAACACGGCAGAGCATCGACGCCAGTCCACTTGCTGGTTGACTATAGTGCTGGCTATTCATTTCAAAGCCAGGACTTGCATCTCTCAACCGCCAAAGAAATGAAATTGCTTTGGCAGATCTTGCCACAATGTAGATGAAGACTTTCGCGGGCTTTTCGAGAGAAAAAAAACTCTTCTACTTAGGCCTTTTGGGATGTACTGCGTATTGCGGCTTGCCCAGGGTCAGATGTTACTTACAGCGTTACTGCCCAGGGCAACAAGCATGTCAGGTGACCAAAGAAATGGAATTGCCTTGACAAGATGCGATAATTCAAATGAACACCACAACCTGTATGATCATCCTAAAAGACAAGATACATCAATGAACCAGGCAATCATCGGGAATGAAATGGAGCGAGGTCCATTTGATAGGATAGCATTAATGGGCCTTGCATAGCAGTTTAGGTGACAATGAATTAATGATGAGGGCCGGAAATATGTCCCACGCTGGTCAGACTGGTAATAGGCCATTACCCACGTCTCAAGAATGAGCAAGCCAGAGATATTCCTAAATACGAAGTGGCTGGGGGCCTCGAATTTGGGTGCTCTCCCAGATGTCCTGCACTTGCCATTGCAAGGCTGCATGAACAATATCATAGTATGGATGGATAAAGCCCAGGCAAACCGAGCCAAAAGGATATGTGCAAGTGCATCAGCTGATAACGTTGTTGCTTGAAGTTATGAAGGCGAAATTTGAGGTGATGGCAATCATATACAGCAGACTGTGTGTGTCTGCCCAGTCGAATCTCGATGCTTCCACTCGGTCGGGCAAGGCTGCAGAATTGCAGCCCGCCGATCTGCCTCCTAGAGTCCCTAAGACCGGCACTGTGTGGTAAGGCATGTCAGGCAACCAAATCAACACAGAGGGAACGAATGGAACCAAACAACTTGGTTGAAAATGAGATCTTGCTTATTCGATAGAAAGTCTACATGTGGAATTTTGCAGATTCCTTAGGGCATCCTTTGCGCATTGGCTTTACCTCTGCCTTTTACTTGTTACTGTTTATGCGTAAAGATTGTTCTGAATTGAGATTTGCTCCCTACCATGAGCTCTATACGTTTTTCATTCATCTTAGATTGAAATCTGGTGCTTAGACTCACTACCTCAACAAAGTCCTCATCCATAAGTGGTATGAATGGTGCAGCCGGACTTTGGGCTGTCTTCAAGCACAAGGCTGGCTGTCATGCCTGCAGGTGGCCAGTGACCCCTGGTTGACAGTAGTTAAAAATACAATTTGACTGCCACAGTCTACCAGGCAGGTAGTTCATAGCTATATTATAAACTTTGATATTTGTCTTGAAAAGCTTCTAATAGTAAGACACACAAACTGGAGGCAAGGAGAAGAGCCAAGCCGGTCAAGTAAGAAATGCACAAAACTACCTGTCTAGAGTGGCAAGGCATGGCCTGTGACAGTCTCCAATCTGGAGGGTTGAAGCTGATGCAATAGTCCGAGACATTGAACCTGTACTACAAAAGCACAAGAGCCTATGTACCCTGATAACAGTGACCCAGTATGATTCTATTGGTCCAGGCTGCAGCCTGCACTTGGCCAGGATGAGGTGACTGCAGGGGCCATTTGGCAGGGGGGCTTGCGGGTGCAGATGGTCGCGATCCATTTCTCTAAAATTGCAGAAATCCAGGGCGCGACGTGATGTGTGCTCTTTTCCAGCTCATACTACACACATGGCCCAGATCAACAACAGAGCCAAAACCAGCACAGATCGCCATCGGGTTGGAATGATTATGTTTTTCGAAGCCACGTTCTGATAAAAGGAAGCACAGACTGCTCTGGGTGGATGATGAAAGCTTCAGTGGGCTGTCATTGAATTGGGCTGCCCTCCTCACCTTGGTGTGAAAAACAACGTGGGACAAGTATCAGCACAAGGACGACATCATTATCATCATCATCATCGTCGTCGTCGTCGTCAGCATCATCATCATCATCATCATCATCAATCCCATACACTCACCACCTGCTTATTATAATTCATTTATTTACTTGGTGCGGCAACTACACCTTGTGTCTAATGGGCTACCCTCACGCCCTTGACTTCTCACCACTTCATTCCGGCAGTTGCCATAGAGATCACCAACTGGGACCTGACGGCCATCTATACGCCCGACTTGGTTTTTCCCGATGGTCCGCTATTTGAAGAGGTGTTCGTCAAAAATCTTATTGATCGCCTTGGCAGCTGGACCTGTACCTCCGTCAAGGTCAAGACCGGCAGTCTTGGCGTCGCGACAATTTCTAGCCGCCACGTCTTCCTTTAGGACTCCCTCATCACTTCCAGCCCTCTAATCTCTGATCGACCATGGCAAAATCTCACCCTCGCCAGCAAACCCTTCCCTACCTTCATCGCAATTGGAAGGCATGTGTCAACTCTCTGGAAGCAGACGCTAAGATTGCTAACGGCGACGATGACCACGATGTGCGCCCTGCAAAGCGCCGTCGTTATGTCGATTCGCCCGATTCTGGCCTCGGCCCAGAAATAGATGGCTTTGTACTTCACGAGGATCCCGTTGACTCACAGCGCGCCATGCGTATCGAGGTTCTCAAGATTACACACAAGGACGACACATTGCCTGCCAAACAAAACCTTGTCGTCAACGGCAATGTGCCCACTATTCATGGTGATGTTGTAACAAGGGCTCGCTGCAAAATCACTGTCACCACGCCAGGCCGTACACCGGATGACATGCAGATTCTTCATTGCGACAGTCAGATGTGTAACATCAGGACCTCTTTCAATTTCGTTGGTGTCTGTCGCATGGCAAGAGTGTACTTGCCTGAGCCATTCCTGGTACCCGAACACAAGATCTTTGTCGAGCGAGACGACGACACAGTATTCGATTTTGCTGATACTTATGCCGTACGCGTCGAACTTGAGTCGGCTGGCGACCCTAATTGGCCTCCTCTCAACCTCACCAACATGGTTTTCGAGGACGACATGATTCACATCCGCCCTTCGCCGCGTCACTGGTCACTTACAGCAGAGGTGTCCAACGTGCTGAATCGAGGCAGACGGTCAGGTGTATTGAAGCTACGAAGAGGATTCAGATCCGTCGCTAAAACCGACTTTGTTATGGACATCGACGTGAGGTGGGCGACTTCACTACCGGCCAAGAATCCGACAAAAGACCAAGCCCTGGCTTATTTGGCCGCTGTTTCACAGAATGAATTGCCAGACGCGCCGTCAGTACTTACCAATGGAAACGTGAACGGAGATCATGTCAATGGTAATGTCTCCGATGGACATTTAGTGAATGGACATCTGACAAATGGACATTTGCAACTGGTTGAAGATGACGTTGAGGAGGACGCTGAAGGCGAGCTTACACCAAGTCGCTCTTTGCGGGTCAGAGGGAGCAAAAATTACAATCTGAAGGATCTCAGTGCTAAGGCACAAGGAAGACAACCCCGAAAGCGGGCCAAAATTACAGAAACTCAAAAGGCAGACTCCGACCGCATCATGTATCGTCTGCCGAAGGAAGCAGTTCCGGTGAAGGAGGTCGTCACGAGCGGCTTTTCTTGCTGTGTATGTCATGCCACACACCAGTCCTTGGCACAGCTTCGCGCCCACCTTTTCAGCCATGCGCAGTACAGATTTGAAGTCAGCCTCACGCCTGGAAAGCCTGGTTACCAGCTTGACGTGTTCTACGTAGCTGATAGTTCGGGGGTCTCCCTACGGCCAAAGGTGTATTCCTTGGGCAAGCCGACCAAACTCTTTGATTTGGAGCGATATATTGAGGGTGATGATTCCTGGGTGACATCTCGTCTGGGCCCGAATAACGAGGAGTCGACTTCAGTCGTTGTTTCTCGCAAGATTCCGCACCCTAGAGCCCCGCGTGCATCTCAGGTTAGTAGATTCGTGCTTCTGCGCTGCGGACTCGCACAATTTGTACTGACTTTGGCCGCAGAGAACCGCCATCCGTCCCAAACATCAGAAGAAGGTACTCGTGCCGTACACGCAACAACCTCTCTTTGATCCATTGAGCAAGGCCAAATTGGTTCCAGGGACAGAAATTCGGCGGACGTTTCCTGATGATGCTTGGCTCATTCAGAAGCACCGCGACATAGTACAGGACTTTTGTGATGTCGATGCGTCAGAAAAGGAGTACATCAAAGAGTGGGATGCCTTTATTCAAAAGAAGCACATAGTGTCCGAGGCTTTCATCGGACGTGCCGTCGTAGAGTTCGTTACGGAGAAGGCTCGCTGGCTTCTAGAGTCTCCGTCTCGTACAATGGAGTTCGGCAAGCACTTAACAGTGCTGATAGCGCGAGGCGTTGGAGAAGAAACCATCAAATTGGTTCAAGCCAAGCTTAGCGAGGCCAGGATCCAGAAACTCTCGGCACAGGCGCCAGCTGTAGAACTACCCAAAGAACCGCCCAAAAGGGACCCGAAGGGATGTGCAGTCTGTGGAAAAATTGTTCGCGGCCCGAGCTTATTGCTTTGCGCGAATGAGGTGAGGATCTTCCTGTTTCATTGAAACAAACACAAAAAGTGGATGACACTAACGTATTGATCAGACCTGCAAAAAACCATTATACCACGATGATTGCATACGTAGCGCAGCGCGCATGTCGGTGGATCGTGCACATTGGCGATGTAATTCTTGTACGCTTGAGTAATGCGCACCATCAAAACCAGGCAACTTGCCCTTGTGTCCCGAGATCGTGGCCATTTGTATACTAGCTGTGGAAGCACTTGGCAGGATGGTAATACTGGAGCTGCTGCCTGAAAAAAGCCGGCAGTAAAAAGCATATTCAGGAGCATTTTCAGCGTACTTGGCTGGCAGCACCGTCAAGTAAGAACTTTGCGGGCCTTTTGACCTGCCGGCCCAGAACATTCGAGGAGTCCGTTTTTACGTGTCTACTCTCTGAAAGCTTATGCACGTTGCGATCAAGTTGTAGACACTCACTCAGTCGCGTCCGTTCGTCTTAGATGCTTCGCCAAGGCCTTTACCACATTGCTCATCCCCAACTATCACAACTATGTACGAAGTAGATTGCCTGAGATTCTTTGCGTTGCCGGCTATATGGCTTCAACGATGCGGTCCATACCGAGCCTGCATCTCTCAGAACAAAATCCAACAGAATCGGGCGCTTCTTTACGCATCTACATCCTTCTATTGTTGGCCCAAGGGTTCCGTTATGAAGGTCCTGATTCAGCCTCCAATTACTCGCCTGACCTCAAGCTGCTTCACCGAGAGGTAGACTACAAGGCTGGCCCCATCGAACTCCGACCCAACTACCTCTAGGTGTAAGGGCTCGTCACCGTGGTCGTCACTCAAGTAAGGAATGATTGAGAATATTGATAAGCATGCCTTACTTGTGTCCAACGGAGCCTTGTGGCCAGTGTCCATGTTGCAGATTACCGGGTCGTCTACCCACGTCGCTCAAGCTCAAGCTCTTTACCATCGCGTCGAACTTCCCTGCCCGATCTTTATGCTCTCTGGTGGTAGTCCATGTGTTTTGAGCTGAGCATTCCTCAGAGTGTTTTGATAAATGTCTTCCGCAAATAAAGCCTCGGAAGATGGAGGACTCAAGCATTGGTAGACGGAATGCTTCGTACGTACTCAAACAACCATTTCTTATATTATTTGTCCCAGTCCCTGTATACAAAGCATTTGTATGAGGTATGTAGCTATATTATAAAGAACCTGCCGTCTTTTCGATATGCTGTTTTCTTGGCTCTCTTTCCCTTCAGTTTGGTTTCCTTGGTGGTCCTGAGCTGGTGGCCTCTTCGTAAGAACTCAACGTTTGGCCCACTTTCCAAAAATCTTATCGTCCATCATCCGACCAAACAAGATGCTAATGAGAGCGGAAATACCAATATTGTCATCAAAGAGACCGATAGGGCAATTGGACGAACAATTCCAGAAGGCCTCTTACTCACTTGCTTGGTTCAGTAAGTGATCTCCATGCTGATGGTTAGGTACCTAGGTAGGTTCAATGCCTCACGAAACCTCTTACAACTTGATGAGTTTATGTATTGATTCTCATATCAGTTGAATGAAACAATGTGGAATGAAAACAAAAGTTGTGGTGCAGTCAAACTCTCTGACGGATATTAGAGGTGTCATATTTCACTTGCGTACGGCTATACCGGTCCGCACAGAACAAATTGACGATCCCACCGTCAAAGTCTAAATTTTGTTGATGAGGTGGATCTCCCTTCCAGTGAAGTATTGATCATATTCACATCACTAGTCGTTCATTTCGTGGCACTTGGAGATGAATTCGTCGTGGCGGTCTGACGGAGATTCACTCGTACAGCGGGAGTGATCACGGGCTACTGGTCCTGAACTTCTCAGCACATTCCGTCGCCCAATGCAGGGACAGGCGCATCGGCAGGAGCAATTTGATTCCTGAGGACTAAAACAAGCCATTGGAGCCATGTCTTGATCGTGGATAGCAAGTTGATGGATGAAGACTATTACCTAGGTACTGGGCAATATGATTGTTGCTGATGGACACTGTTAGGCCTTGATTGACTCTGGCTGTTGTGCAATGCTGCTCGCGCTGCTAAACATCCGGTATTCTTACTGAATACCTCTAGCTGCCAAGTGGAGGTGTAAAGGAGCCGCAGACGCTCATGCGTTGTTGATGATGCGGACTTCAAATGAAGTTGAAAGCATATTCAAATGATAACGGTCTTTGGTCGAAGTCGAGCGGTCGACGTTACGCGCCACCGCGGCCACTCAAGAGCCATATAGAGTAATGACTACACTCCATCAGCCTCGAGAGCACGATTACTCTGCGATCAGCGAGAGCATCGTGATTTTCCTCTTCTCAAATGGTGCAACATCTTACAATTGCATGTGAAGTGTTACCAAGTTAGGTATGGGAGGAGCAATCGACTGTTTGAGCCCTATCTTGTCGTTGATAGCCAAGCCTGCCTCTGCTCGAGAGGTGAACGAACGAACGAACGCCCCAGCTGGACGCGGTATAGTGCTCGCAGCAATATATGATGAATGATGTACCCAACTTTCAGGATATCTCAAGACACGTCTACATCAAACTCTCAAGGTCCGTAACTTGTCACGTCATGGTCTAAGCGGCTTGGGCTCTTTGCCTCCCAAATCATTCCAAGTACGTCGGTACACGCACTCTTCCTTTACATGCTTACCGGCGCTGCTTTGTCAACCAGGCTTGCTTTCACAAGTGATGCCACGGGCTTCCGCTCATGCGCAGCTTTCCAGCAAGATGGACCAAATCTGAACATGGTGGAGTCCGTAGTTGGGGAATTGTTCCCAAAGAATAGTCCACACCTGCTAATTAAAATCTGTACTTCGTCTTTTTCTCCTTTTCACCGCCGGCCCGTTTCTCCTCGTCACGCTTAATCCTCTTCCGACTCTCCTGTGCGATCATGTCAGACAGGTCATCAGAGTACTCCCACTGTTTGCCAACACCGTCTTCCTTGCGTCCCTCCTCATATCTCCGTTTGAGCTCCTCCTTGCTGATGCCATCGTGGCTCGCCAAAGCCTCTGGATCAAGCGCGACGTCGATATCCCCAGGCTTCTTGCGTTTGCGGCTGTCATCCTCCTGACCCAGTACAGGCTTATTCTTGGACAGATCGTAGACTCTGTCACTGCCAAAGAAGCCCTCTGCGCGAGCCTGTCTCTCGGGAATGACTTGGTATGCTGAACGCGGTGCTCCGGAGCTCTCCTCGGTCTCGTAACCCCGGCGTTGTTTCCTTAGATCAAACTCGCCTGCCATGCTGCTCTCGACGCCACTTGCACCGTTGTACTCTGTCGGCACAGAGCTGACAAAGCCACCAGGAGTCTCCAGCCCGCCGGGCGTTTGTAGGCCGCCCGGTACCTCGGTATCATCTTCGTCCTCATCCTCCTCTTCCTCTTCAGACTCTTCCTCTTCCTCGTCCTCCTCTGGTGGCTTCAACTCGCCCCAGACTGTCCGGTCAATAGGTACTGCTTGAGACTGGACTGCTTGTGTCTGACCCGTCGGGACACCTGCTGTAACGCCGAAAATATCACCACCATAGATAGGTCGGTTGTATTCATCGACTGGCGGCTTACCCCACTGACCGGGACCAAAGCCCCAAGATGCTCCCGGCGGCAGAGGCGCGTTCAGACCCGGGATCTTCAGAAGCGGGTAAGACGGAGGAGGCCCCACGCGCTGTTGTTGCAAGAGCCATGGAGGTGGGAAACCGGGCTGCATTCCCAGGGCCTCTCGTAATGAGTCGCTCACTTCACCAGGCTTGAAATATCTGTAATCGGCCTCCCACTCCTTGCCCTCATGGTACAAATCTCCGAAGCGTGTCAAGTCAGGCTTGGTCTGAAACCGGAAGAATGCGTCGTAGAGCTTTTGGTAGTCGATATCAAGCTTCCCAGTCTTGCCTGAGACCCGTTCTCGTTGTTTTTGCTTCAAAGTCTGCTCGGCTGCCTTTTCCAGAACAGCATCTCGCATCTCGGTGATACCGGTATCCGAAATGAACTTGGGTAGCTTGAAGGGAGGCTTCTCGATACCCCGCTTACTGGAAAGGTACTCTCGCTTCAGAGACCAGTGTCCAGGAACGGGCACGACGTTGCGCTGAGCCTTGATCTGGACTAAGAGCCGAGGATCTGTAGAGGAGGGATCTTGCCACTCGACGACTTCGGGATTCCTCACAAGGGCCTTCAGTTCGGCAATAGAGAGCTTGTTCAATTTCTTCCTCTTCTTTTTGGACAGCTTCGGCTGCCCGTCCTCATCCTCATCGGGGATCTCATCGTCTTGATCAAAGAAAGCTTCGCCCTTGTTGCCGGCGTTTGCCTCCCGTACTGCCTCGTTCTCTTCCAGGTCGGTTCCAAATTTTAGAAAGATGGATTTGTACTCCGCAAAGGCTGGATCCTCATCATCAACAGTTAGACTGGCGGCTGCGGGCACGGCACCAACATCCTCCTCCTTGGTGGCTGGGTCTTTCTTAATGTCCACGTCGTCGGTTGGAAGCGCCCTCTCATCACCTTTGAGGTCCTCGTCGCGGTTCTCTTGCGTCTTGTCGTCCTCGGCAGGTTGAGCGGGTGTCTGTGGGACATGTTGAGTAGTTGGACACAAATGGAAGTTAAGATGCATTATCCGTCTTACCTCTGCTTGAGTCTTTTTCAGCTCCTTCTTTTTTGCGCGTCGCATTTGGTTCTTTGTCATCTTTGGAGCAGCCATGTTGATGATGGCGCGGTCGGCAAGGCCGACTGGATAGCGCAAGCTCCTGGCAAGTGCAAGAGTGGGGCAGGCGGCGGCGGCAAAGGATATTGATGCGCGAGACGGGAGGGTTGGTCGTGAGAGGGGAGATCGTCTGTTGAAGTGAAGTGTAGTTTATCAGTTAGTTGCCAGCCGCCGACGTTAGAGTTCAGTCCTAGCAAGCGAACGAATGATTTTAGCGGCAAGGGTTACAGTGCCTGGGTGCCAAGCGTGCAAGAACAGGCCGGGAATCTGGCCCGTCATCCCTGCTGGGTTTTTTTGGCCAGGGGCCCTGTGGAACTGCGACTTGTGACACTGAACTTTGTCCAGGACCAGATCCTCGCCTTCAGACCAGCGTAGCCCTCCCTCTGTATATTTCTTCTGCTCGACATCGCCCTCCAAACTATCTATGCACGATTTCTCGGTTCGAAATACGCCATATGAAGTCCTGAGACTGGCGACTGCGTACTAGAGAGGAAAAGCAATGTTGCGGTAGACGCGTTGGTCTTACCTCTGTTCGCTCGTTTATCGCAAACCTCGAGCTCCAGCTTGAGCTCGAGTCCCCCCCCCGCGTCTCCCTCCGTGATACC